>VZZY01006232.1:166060-208180 GCA_013400335.1 Eurystomus gularis | reverse complement strand
GGACGCCCCCGCCCACAGGCCCCACCTGCGGGCCGCGCCGGGCCTGGGACCGCTGGGGCTGGGGCGGAGGCCGCTGCTTTCTACCGGGGCGCGGGTACGGGCCGTGGCAGGGGCCGGGAAGCAGCGGCAGGAGCCAGGCTTCCAACAGAAACCATTCTGCCGAGCCCTGCCCTCTGGGGCTTGCCCAGGAGTCACATCAGTGATTAACGAGCCGCAACAGAAAGCCGAGATCACCCGGCAACGGCACGCACGGCCGGGCGATGGGTCTCCCCCGGGCTGCCGCGCCTGGGCCTTCGGAAGTCCCCGCCGCGGGAGCAGGAGCTGCTGCTCGCACGGCCCCGCTGTAGCTTTGTTTTGTTCTGATTAGGTTTTTGGTTTTTAAAATCTTGTTTAATTCCCCAAACAGTATAAATTCTTGTAAACTCCATGACAGCTTTAAAAAATAAATCTTACCTGCTCTCGGGTTTCTAGCTGCATCGAAGCACCACCAGTTACAGGACGGGAAAATAGAGGGTGCCGCGTTTTAATTTGCAGTTGAAATTAGCAGGGTGCCGTTACCGTACACCAGGCTTTTGTAACGTTTTAGCTGTCTCAAGCTCTGTTTTTATTCAAATCGTGAAAGAGATAATTGGAACAGGCTTTTAAGTTGTTTCCAGACTTTTTATTTAAAAGAGCTTTTCTAGAAACTATTCCAATAATCTGCCAATAAATGGGCCATAACCTTGTCAGAATTCTACTTTTGCCCCATAAACTTTGTTCCTGTTACATGAGTGCTGTTACGGGCAATCTTTAAATTCTTCTTAAGGAAAAATACTAAAATCCCCCATATTCCATTAAAATCTGTGGTGACCTGTGGTGTATCATCTCTCCAATATCATCCTGCCTGACACCTCACACAAGCATCTGCCACAGGTACTAGTGCTCTTACCTGGGGGATTCAGAAGTTCAGATCACTTCTGCAGTAGGACTGCACAAAACCAAAGTAACCAAGGCTTTGGTCTAGGTTGACTGTACATTTAGTAAAGCTCTGTACAAATCTTAGCACAACCATGTTTTTACAAACTGGGAGGTCCCAGAGTATTTTGGGAACAAGCTCCTTTGAAGGACACAAGCCAACGCTTCTTACCCCTGCCAAAACTTGGACATTAGCCTGATCCATTTCTGGTATCAATATTACCAGGTATCTAATCAAACCAAGCGGCAGCTCTCTGCAATCAGCCTGTGACTCTATGCAACCACATGCATGAGGAATATAAAATTTGGAGCGATGTTTAGTTTGCTGACAGGACATAGACACCTTTCTGGTTTGCATCTGCTACACACTCCAGTGACAGTCCTGCAACAGCAACAGCAGCAATTAATTGCAAAGCAAGCCATGTGGGCTGGGTAAACTTTGCATGCAGCAGTTCAAACAAATCTTGAATCCTTCCTGATTAAGGGGAGAAACATTATTAATAGGTTGTGTGGATCAATAGGGCACTCTACTAGCTGCAGTATAGATGGAAAGGAGTTTTTGTGCTGTTTATTTCATTTTGTCTAAGACCTGACTGGAAATTATTACCCAATGTCATTGTCATTTCTGTGTACTACTTTTCATCTTCAAAGGGAAGGTGAATATTGTTTCACCTTCAGGTGAATATTATTCAGGGGAATATTATTTTGCAACTGAAGATTAGAAAAAAAAAATCCATTATTTTTACAAGGCTTTATGAATTCAGGTTCTTACTGCAGTTTTATTTGGGTCTTGGCACTGAGAGCCAGCAAGTAATGAGAGAATCCAGAGCTGGCATATGAGTTGCAAACAGGATTGGCTTGGAGAGGAAAGTGGTGGAAATCAAGTCATGCAATAGCATGCAAAAGGATTCCTTCCTGTATGAGAAGTAAAGGATTAAGCACTTCTATTACAAACAGGAGTATGTCTAAATTCATCAAAAGCATGCTTGTAAATTGGGATACCAAATAATCACAAACATCTGAATAGTTTAAATATTAAAATAATTTCTTCTGATTTTTTTTAACAGAAATTTGAAAAAAGACTTGGGAAAGCTGAGTAATTTACTGTTCAAATGCCTGATGATTAGATGAAATTGTTACAAATTTTCAGTTTAAATCATAATGAATCAGGGCATGGCCAAACCAGCAGAGAGATGCTGATGAGGATTTTAAAATTCCTATTTTCTGGTGATCTAAACTTCATATTGTAAAGCACTACTCTGCTAGCTTGGGCAGAGAGAGATGTGTTGAAGACTTCAGTCTCCTGGTTACCTGTGCATGGGAACTGTTTGGAGCAGTCCTGCTTCTGGTGGTAGACTCTTGAGCCAGATTTACAGGGATGGGATGGGAAGTCTTCTGTATCCTAAATTTGAATGTACACCATTTCTGAATATTGAGCACTGAAGTGCTGGGCCTTAGTTGTGGGCCTCAAGTTGGAGTTGACCTGTGGATGAGTCACAACCTAGCAGAAGGTTTTGTTTTCCCTATTGGCTTCATGTTCCAGAGGCAGAACTTGGCCCACCTGTGTCTCTGTGGCTCTGCCCTCACCCAGGTGGTCGTGGTTGGGGTGGTGGGCGAGGCCAGGGCTATTTTAACCAGGCGCCAATTAATCAAAAGAGCTTCTTGTTGAGTGTGGCTTCTGTTGGAGGTGGTTGCATCTTGCTGAGCTCTCTGTGGTGTCCTTCCATGTAAAGGGCTACTGAGGGAGCCATCTCTGTCCATTGTGTCCAGCAGGCGAGGCTGGTACCACAGTGGGCAGTGGAAGAGTTGGGCCCACAGAAACTTACAGCGGGACTTCTGAAAGAAGACTTCTGAGGGGATGTTGGTGAGTTTGGTGTTGGCCTGTGTGATCAGGCAACTGATGGCAGCATAAAATGATGATGGCTGAACCACCACAACAAGCACCCACTGAGTGTGTCTGACTATTCTTTGCTCCAAGCACGTGATTTAGTTTTCTCTGGAACAAAGAGAAAGCCTCTTTTGATATAGTTTATTGACACTGCTAAACTCATATGTATCATGTACTTCTACATACATACAGCACAAGTATTAATGAAGCATCTTGGTTTACAAAATGAAGTATGATTTGAGCAGATTTGCTGCTTCTAACAGCTCATCATATGGACTAGTAAATTTAAAAATACACAACAGAGTCAAGCAGCATATTTTCATCCCTATGGCACTGATGTATTCAAATAAATAAAAACATGAACATAAAGGCAATTTTGTGTTCTGGTACCAAGCTGCTGTTCAATCAACTGAATCCACAGTACTGTTCTGTAAACAGCATTTAAGACAAGCATGGAAAGTGAGAGATCTTACGCCATGAATTTAACCTGTGCAAATTACTTCATTAAAAGCTGCCATTTTGAAATGTCCTGCATCAGGGATTTTGTTACATTTGTTAGAATGCAATATTAGTGAATTTTATTTCCCTTATATTGGTATGAATTAGTTTGACTTACTTTTGTGTGTTTCTGTTAGAAGCCAGAACTAAGAGTCCATGTGCATTGAAGCCACATGAATATGAACAAAGGAATAAAAAGGTCAGGAATTCTGTTTTCGCTCTTTTGTAGAAAATTTCACTCCCCAGAAACCCACTGAAGTATTTTCAAAATTGTTATTAACATCTGAAAATAATCTGAGAAATTAAATAATATTTTTTAATAGGACTGGCCAGAATACAGTGTGACAAGCTGTCCTGGATGGTAAAATTCTCAGCTTTCTGTCAGGCTCCTTGTATTTGTCAGAGAATCACAGAATGGTAGGGGTTGGAAGGGACCTCTGGAGATCATCTAGTCCACTCTCCCTGCCAGAGCAGGATCACCTAGGACAGATTGCACAGGAACATATCCTGGTGGGTTTTGAAAGGAGACTCCACTACTTTCACATCAGGAGAGTGGAGGGGCCTGCCAGGGAAGCTGCCCACTGCAACGATCCCTGCATAGAGCCTTTGGCTATCACCCTATGCAGAGTGGGGAAACTGGCAAAGCCCAGTTTCCGGGGGAAAATATCCAGGAACTATTTAAATATCCAAAGATATTTACAGGGATATTTACTGCAGCGTTACAATTTCAGGAAGGACATTTGGATGTGACACCTCAGGAGTAGACATTTGGATAGTAGGGGCATGAAAACATTTTTGTTACCCAGCTCTGCATAGCAGTAGAGGTGCATGTAATAGGTATCTGATCAGTCGGTGAGTTAATTCAGTGGAGCCGATCCCCTGTGACTGTCTTAGAGTGTTCTGAACTGTAGATTCACCAAGACCAGGGGCAGATTCTGCTGTTATCTGGGGAAGTGTGAGTCTACATTTTCTGGCAAATAGTTGCTGCATGTGTAACTGAGGGCATTATTTTCCTGTTAATTTTTCAATTATTTTGTCTATTGGAATTCATACTCATTAATAAAAGTTTTTCTTCCAAATTGTTGAAGGTAAAAGAAAAAAGTTACCAGAGCCAAGAAAAAAAAAAAAAACCCTGGAAGGTTTTCTTCATTGCATTCATTTGCAAATGCAGAAATTCTGTTTATTTTGCTAAGAATTTTCAGTACCTGGAACTATTTGTCTTTTTAAAAACATAAATGCCACCATCTCATCTCCTTTTTGTTTGTGGCCTTTTTAGCTGCTGTCCTCTCACTGAAATCCCCTTTCAAACTTCTTTGTATCTTAAGTTAGACTCTTTAGCCTGAATATTTTCAACTGATTCCTAGAGGTGGAGGGAAAGGAAATACTGTTCTGTTTCTTCTGAGCCCTTTCTTCACAGAGCTTAGCATGTCCTGGAAGCTGAGTAATCTCTTTAGAGTTTAGTCAGTGGGAGCTACAGTGGCTCACCAGCTTGGCAGCCTTGGCCCCCTAAAGTGGTGCATGAATGAACTGCCAACAGAGTTCAAGTAGAACATTAAGAATCAGAATAAAAGATTAAATCTAATTTCTGTGCAGCCCAAGTTGTAATAATTGAATGTGTTTGTTAGGGTAAATTATGCCAAATTTGGTATATGAACTTGTTTCATTCAAGACGGGTATTGGGAAGCCATTAGACATTTTTTATGTAAGCGGGTGGTTTAAACTATATATAGTACTACTCAAGGACTGGATATAGTAAAAAGTGAATTTGGTGGCTCAAAGATAGGACAGTGCATTGAGTTGACACTTTTATGGAACTGTCTATGATAGGAATGAGATCTCACTCCTGAGTAGGGATTTCCAGAATCAGAGTCTATTTGCCCATATTTGAAGCCAGGTCTCTTTTTTTTCCCTGCGTGTCATTTATCTGCACTGATTTTTTTACTGTCCTTTTATTTACCACTCAGTCTCATAAGGTCTTTCTGACCTCATTTCTAGCACCTTCCCTCGTCCTCACTACTCTGAATACTCTCATATGTAGACAAACAATCTCTTTTCATTGCTCTCCTCCCTTTCCAGGTTGTTGCTGGACAAAAAAAAAATAAATCCCTATATTAATTATTGAAGAACTCCATTGGTGACTTCCCTTCACACTTTTGCTTTGTTTATTCATTAATTACTCTTCCATGCAAGGACATCCTTTATTATCCTTCTTATTTTCAAATTACAATCCAAATATAAGAAATTATGCAAAGGCAAAAAGACCGAAATCTGCCAAACTGGTCAGTGCCCACAAACTTCTTACATGCTGATATTGTCAGTGCTGATTTCTGAAAGACAGAATTTCTCAAAGAAATAATGAATCCCCAAATTTAATTTTTTTCAAATTAAGTGGCAGGTGCTGACAAGATATTTCAAACCCTAGGAGATCAGTTCATATGAGTTTCAATTCATCCAAGTCTTTCACATTGTAGAAGTTTTCATTACTCATTTCAACCGCAGGAAATTGGATTCACTAGCTTGCAAAGTGCTTCATAATGGAAGATCAGTAAATAATTTACTTAAAGTAAGTTGTTAATATTATCCACCAGGATGTCATTTGTAATGGGCACGTCTGTTTTTAGCATCATGTTGTTCTTGGTGGCTATGGAACCTGACCCTTTGTGTTGTTGATCTCTTTGGATAGCTCTGTCAGATGTGCTAGATTATATATATGAGGAAGGATGCCATTTTTGTTTGACCTAACTATTGCTATTATATAGCAACTGGGAGTTGGTAACACAACAAAGACTTCAACAGTTCCCTTTCTTTTAAACGCTCTGTTAGTAACTGTGGTTTAAGTCAAACTGAAAATAAGTTTTGTTCCAGAAATTTTCAGAAACTCAATAGTTCAAAACTGACAGTCACTGTGCTGTTTTGCTTGACTCAAAGATGTCTTCAGTTCACTTTTCAAACCATTTAACAAGTACTGTGTGTTAAATTAAAAATCTTTAGGGAGCTGTAGAGGGGAAAGACATACAAGATCTTACCTTAAAATACTTTTTACTTTTATGTCATTCTCTGTTGTTACACGTCTGAAATATTCGTTGGTATCCCAGTTAGGGTCAGCTCTCCTGCCTCTGAAGTGGAAGATTTAAGTTTTAGAGCAGAGAGTCTTTTGTTAGAGTTAGAAGTTAGTCTGAACACAGTATAATAACTTCAACCTTAAATACCTTTTAACCATACACAAACTGCTTCCTGGATTTTAATGTAAACTGAGAGCATAGGAGAGAGGAAATAAAGGTGATAAAACAAATCTTGCTCCTTTGCTTTTCTAGTCTACTTGCAAATCCACCCAAAAATGTAAGGGGTTCATTCAAAAAACAGGATTTGACATTGAGTTTTTCTAGATGTTTACATTTTATGTTTAAAGTTAATGGCCAAATTAGCCCAAAAATTTCTAATGGCTTCAAAATGATCAACTGTTCACTGTAATGGTTGTCCAGATATGCTGTTTATTCCACAACTGTCCTTTTCAAAAATTTTCTCTTATAAAATTTACAAGAATTATGCTTTATAATAGGGCAAAACCAAGTTTGGTCTTGAATGTTTTAATTTTTCCCCATTCACTTTTCTGACCATTTATTCTACAGCTTGGAGGACCATGACTGTAATTCAGAATGGCACAGAAAAACTAACAGGAATTGTCTTGAGATTAACAAATACCATACTAGAAAGCAGTGGGATAAATAAAGTATTATTTTAGCAATTTGAAGTGTGGAGGATAAGGGAAAGCTGATTGTGAGGTCTGAGGAAGAAATCTGGACATCAGACAGCAGAATATTTGCTATTAATAAGATGGGTAGAGGCTTGGAAAAGGACTGGAGGAATATGAGCTGCTTCAGGGATAATAGGAGTAAGAGAAAGAGGAAACAGAGCCAGAGTTTCTGGCCAGAGTCTATCAGAGAAGGTGGAGCAGAGAAAAATAGTGAAGCTTCCAGTCACACACAAGCAAAGTAAAATGGTCATCACTGCAGCAGTAATTAACTTTTTTTTGGCACTCATGACCTTAGCTTTCCCAGTCTTCAAATAGTATGATTAAGATTTTTTCTAAAAACACAGCAGTCAGAGTATTAGTAAAGCATTACTCTTCAGTTTCATTGGTTTATAGGTTATGTAAATACATTGCTATTGTCTATTTACCAAGAAAAATGCAAGGCTGACTTGTTTCTGGTGGCTATGACCTTTACCTAATGTAGTCATCATTGCTGCTAACATTAAGATTCAGCAGTGATTTTCTCTTCACAAATACTTTTCATAGGCATTTCTGTCACAGGCAGGAATTCCTGTTGGCATAATTGGACAATTATTAAAAACATATTGTTTAGCAAATCTAAAGTTTGACATATCTCTACAAAATCTTTCAGATGTTCTTAAAATAAATGTAGTACATTTATAATGTTATTCATTGAGGTTAAGAGCAGGAGAACAAGTAGCAGTACAAGCATTTCCCTGTGTAATCTAATTGCAGCTCAAATGCAGGGGTTTAACATATAAATCATCTCAGCTGCCCATGTTTATAGTTTATCAAGAAGAACTAAAGTACCACATACATTCCATAGAAAGAATTTGTGTAAGACAATGCTGATTTACGTAAATACTAGTAAAATTGCAAAGATGTCTACCAGGAAGATAAAGGAGATCCAGTACAGAGACATAAAGCACAGTTGGATAATTTGACACCAAAAAGCAGCAGTCGTGTGGTTTGGCAAGGTGTAAGAGAACATTCTTTCACCTGTCAGGGACAACATGTTCAGGTTTTAGTGACATAAACAACCAATCTAATTTTCATCTTGTGCAAAGGTAAGCACACCTATACAAAACAGAAAGCCCTGAAGCTGTAAATGTATAATGAACTGAAGCTCAAAAGATTTGTTCATGTCATTACAGTTGCAAATAAAATAATAACCTGCCTTGTTAGTTCATTTTTTGTGGAATTCGTCTAAAGTGGTGCACATTTTCTCTATCTGTTTTCCTTCTTTGTCCTGTAACTTCAGAGACAATGTATCTCCTTTATCTTCCAGGCAGACATCTTTGCAATTTTACTAGTATTTATGTAAATCAGCATTTTCTTGCACAAATAGATTCAGAGACAATGCAAATGCATAGGACAACTTGAGCAGATGCAAAGAAATAAGACCTCTGTTTTTCTCCAGCACCCCTGTGTGGTAACACTAGACATCAGGACAGATTTAGACTCCTGGGGCCCAAACAGCCTTTCCTCTCACCACCTGCATCCATTAAACTAAATTTAAAGACTTCTACTGAGTTCAGTGATACAGGATTCGGCATTGTTGCCCCATGCCTCTGCCCAGGTAATATCTACCAGTGGTGTCAGCTTTGAGATCCTTAGTTCATTGTGCCAATTGTTCCAGGTAATTTCTATTCCATTCACAAGGAAATTTTAAGTATCCTGTTGCATGGAAGGACTGATGTTGTAGGGTTACGCATGTTCCCTTCCCCACTCTGGCTTTTCACTCCATTCCTGGTATCCCTCTTACTATGATGGCAAAGTTTCAGTTACAGAGACCACAAATCTGTGCATGCTAGTTCTACCTTGAATCCAAATTCGCTGCTGTCCATGTCTCTCCTCTGATCTTGCCTCTTCTACAAGAGTCACACCAAAGCCAAGGTAAACTCTAAATGAAACATTAAGATATTTGTGTCTAAACCAATGAACACATGTGCTGCTAATGTCCACAAGCACCCTCTTTACTGTGTTTATTTTTATTGTTAGCACAATCAATTATATGCCCGGGAATCTTCCTGAGCTTGGCTAAATTTTCCTCCTTTTTCTGGAGAGGAATTCAAGTTTTCAGATTCCTTCTATCTCCAACTGAGGCTTCAGTCTCTTAGTTATAAAATTAAGAGTAACTGTCTGCTAGATCAAACAACTCTTAAAGTTCTGCCTGTTTATACAGGGTACCCATGCCTGATGTCAGGGTAATTTAGTAGACAAGCTTTGAATTCCAGTAGTCTTCCCTTTGACTCACTATCATCTAACAACATACATTTCCACCCAGACTGTTTTGATGGATCCCTTAAGTTCGTAATATATGTTAGGCATTCTTATAGAAAAATATGTAAAGCTTAAAAAGATGGAGATTCATATTTCCAGGGCCCAAACTCTCAACAACCTAGGCACATACTGTAAGACATTCTATTTCAAGTCAGTAGATTTTACAAGATCAGGCTGTTAACTATAAACTAAGGCAGAAAATGAGCATCTTTGTCATGTTTTCCTGCTCTCTTTGCCTACTGGAAATTATTCATCTAAGAGCTAAGTGTCAATTGAATGTCAACATGCTGACTTTGCAATTTAAGATACATGTTTTTGTTACAGGACATCTTTCTGATGAAGAGCATTCATCACGGTGCCTGTACATATTTTTCTCTGCTGATGAAGCTGAGTCCTGTTTCAGAAATCTCTGGCACTGCTCTGCAGATAAGAATATTGTAGAGAAAGCCGTGAGTCTCATGCTGCTTGGAGTGCCACCAAGCATTTTAAGTCTCAAAATTAACTTAACTCAGCGCTATTCAAAAGATCAATCAGTTCTCTCTCAAATAGATTTTATGTGAAACAGATTTGTGAAAAGTGTTTCTTAAGCAATACAATTTCGATGCAGATATTGTGGCAGCGCATATGCATCATCAAGTCGTTGGCTGGGGATGAGGTTGCTTGATCTATTTATGCAGTCATAGGAACAAGACATACATTGTGCTCCTATTTATTGCTTTTTACCATTTGCAACTCACTTGATAAGTGCCTTTGCATGAAATTGCCCATTTTCCCCTTCTGAATACTTTGTTGCAGTTTTCCAGCAATAATAACAAACTAGACTGTGAATAACATGAATTGACAAGTTTTTTGTATGGCCATTGCATTTCACCAATACCTGGCAAACAGAGATAATGAAAAGGCACATTCTTTGTCCTGACAAGTCACAGCTGCATTTTCATGTTCTTGAGCATACAGAAATGAAACAGTTCTCTCAACCAGAGATAAAAAGAATTTAATTCACTCGACAAGCAGAGGCAATATGAGAGTATTCATCAAAGCTAGGAGGATAAAGAGGAGGTATAGTGTTTTTGAATCACAGTTCGTGCTCTGCTCTTTTCTGGAGTTAAGCATTGCTCTGGACATAACCTGGAATTAGAAGAAGCTTGTCATTGGGTGCCCTCTGACACATCTCAGATTAGTGACTTTTTTTAGACCTATTGTCTGTAAAACAGGTAACCTGCATACCCCAATGACTTTCAAACTTGGCTTTTTGTTGTGTAATAGGACAGATACTGCTAAGGCTTGGAGCCTGTCCTCACAGTGCCTATCTTCTCCTCTCTTTGTTTCCCTCACTGTAAGCCCAGTTTCTTTCAGGGAGTGAAGAACAGCAATGACCTGATACAAAGTCTGGCACTTCTCTAGCCTGTATCCTGCAGTGTTTAAGTACTCTGTGAAATGGGTTAGGCTTTAGAAAACAGAGCCTTCCAACTGATTTCGTGCATCTAATAATAGTCTCTTGGGCAAGGAACAGTGCATGTGCCTCATATAAGTGATTATACTGTCAAAGTAGACAGAGACATACAAGCACAAGCTCAGAAAACTAGTCTTACAAGCTGCTAATAGGTTTTGTTGCTTTCCATGCAGGCCAAAGGCATCAATTTAATACTGAGGTGCCTAGCATGGAGCGAAGAAGACATTCTTTTCCCCTGTGGTTTTAGCATTAAAGGATTTATGCACTTCTTACTGTTCTCATTGAGAACTGACATGGGTATATCTTGCACTTGACTACATGGCTTATTTGGTTTTTTGCATTACTTGGAGTATGTTTCTGAGAGAAATGTCCCTGAAATTAAATAGCGATGTGCTTATCTGTCCTGAATAAAACAGTCATCAGGCTTCCATGTAAAATTTCACTGATTCTGCATCTGTATGCTGGTCTGGTTCTAGCCAGAGAACACTGTGTACATTTGCATTTCACAGCTAAGTAATCAATCTCAAATATGAGTTCCAATAAAGACTATTGGAATTAGATGTGGTGCTTTTCATAGGAGAAAGAACAGTTCTACTCAAAATACTATGAGGAAACTAAAACTATGAGGAAATACTAAGAAGAGAATGAGAAAATAAAAGAGAGTATTTTCACATTTATAATAATCTCCTTTTTCCAAAGCTTTACATCTACTAAATTCTTTGTGAAGCATTCATTCTGCTGCAGTAGTGAGGGATATTGTAACATTAACTCATAAAATTACATAGAAGGTTGTTGCTGCTCTATTTCTGTTACTAAAAACTTCAGAGATACTCTTAATCATACTAGAAGGACTGCAGGGCCCTGAGTTTGCATCTTGTTACATAGATGAATGAAACACTGATTGTTTGATACCAACATATTTATTGGCAATTTGGAGGTTTTGTTATTGCTAACAGCAGTTTTTTATGTGTCTCTGTGTTTGCCTTGATCTGTAGAAATATCAATGAAAGCAAAATAAAGGGATGCAGTCTAAGCACCTTTTTTCTCTGAAACAATACCTCAAATAGGTTTATATTTAAGTTACAGGAGTCCTCAATTATTTGATTTTTTTTTTTTACTTTATTAAATCCATGTTTTGTTCATTCAGATCCACTCCCCTCAGTTTTAGCAGTGTATTACTGATCGTAGCAAGCCTTGGACAGGCAATATGCTACGTTAGCTGACCTAGTTTGAATTTAACATATACTTGTTGCATGGAATTGTGTCTTTTTTTTTATTTATTCATTCAGGTGACTGGCAGTTAGGAAAACTAATAAAGGTTGCTAGAACAAATGAAAAGCATTTTACTTTTGCCTGAGGATATTCACCCAGCAGTTTCATGCCACCTAATTAGTGAAATTTTTGACTTGAGGTATACCGGTGAAAATGCAAGAGAATTACAATGATGTTAATTTCAGTGATACTCCAATAAGGAACCTGAACCTTGTCTTCTGAACAAGCATCAAGTTACTCCTAAGAAACCTTTCAGATTTAGTCTCTCACATTTGTATTTCAAGTTCACAGCATAAAGTCCAACAACACATTCAGAACTTACAGCAAAAATCTCATTTCTTTTACAGATTTCAGCTCTGATACTTGGCTGCTTCTGCTTGGCAATAAACCCTGATGATGTGAGAGCTCCCAGGATGTGTGGAGAGGACAGTTGTGGGGTAGAGGGCTAAAAGATTTCTAGTTGTGAGTTGCGTTATAATTTGACTACAACCAGGAGAACAGTTAATGGTAGTTAAAACCTGATCTGATTCTGGTGCTGAATTTAATTTATTTCTGGTACTTCCTGGCAATGTTTAGACTCTTTATGCTTGCCTTGCAGAGCTCAGGTCACACTTGCATCCTGATACCTGAATTGAAGCATTTGCAAACAGAAATATGCTGCCTGCAATTTCTTATCATAAAAAGAAATTCCAGAGGAAAAACAATATTCCCAAACAGAACTTTGCCAGAATAATACAGATTATTTTTTGTTAAACATTATAATAAAATTCTGTAATGTTACATTAAATTTACTACACAAAAGACATATATGAATTCGACAGATGGCGTGGTCAATTTGGCAACGTTTAATCAGACAGCACAGTTATCTGATTGCATTAATACTACATATCCAAATTTTCCTTGTTCTGTCTTTATATCTCTCCCTGTTGGAATCCAAGCCCTGGAGCCAAATAAGAAAATTTCCCCATCTCTTTGAAAGTCTTGGATCAAAGGAATGAGTGATAGCTGTGATCTCTGAGAATAGAAAAGCACACACTTTAGTAAGATCTCATTCACGGTTGAGAAACTATGACTGGAGACACAGCACATGTTCAAAGTGGAGCTAGGGCCAGCTCATGAAGTCCAGAGCTCAAACTTAATCTGCAATTGAATTACTGTTCTGATTCCTGGTGTTAGTGTTCAGATTCAGCCTCACACTGAAAACTGCAGATCCAACTTTTTTTGTTTGGACCATAATGTTTAAATATGATAAAAATAATTAAGCTTATCTCTAACTCAGCTGAATTTAACCAGAGCCTCTCCAAGCCTCACATGCCAATTTGCCTTTTTTCTGGATTTCTGATCCATTGCCATCACTACAATTGTTGTGAAAAAAATATCACCTCTAATCAAATGGAACAGCATCATTAGCTGGTTCAGAAAACTCCTCAGGCATTAAAGAGGCCACTGCATAGCTAAGTGCTCAATGTTAACCAGTCCAGTCAGACTGTTGTGAATCCGGAAAAAAACACGTTGTCATCTACAGCATCATGCATCACAAATTGCAAATAATAAATCGCCCCACATGTACTTAGGCATGCAGGAGCAGTAATCAGCTTGGATGCAGACTGAGCGCTCTCATCCAGGCAAGGAAAGCTCTGCCTGTCCTCAGGAGCATGCATGGGCCGGAGACCCTGGTCTCTAGTTCTGCATTGCCACCTCCCGGCCAAGGCCCGGCACACCGGTCTGGAAGGCTCTGGCTTGGCAAGAGGCCTGGGCTTGTGCTGGGGCAGCCATTCCCTCTTCATTTCCGAACCAGTGCTGGCAAGCTAACAGGCATTTCGAGTCTCCCCGCGGTGTTGCTTTGGGGTTTTTGCCTTACTCTGGTCCTGAAGGGAAGGCTGGTGAGCCACGAAATATGGGGCACAAAGGCACTGGGGTCACTGCTTGCATTGTATGTAAACCCGTGTGTGACAATATAAAGGCGTTTCCATGTATGTGATGTGTGTGGGTTAGAAATATGGCACTGCAGGTCCTCACCACGTTTTCAAATGAGAACCCATCATTTCATGAGAAGTCCATCACTATCCTGCCTCGTTGGCTCTACTTTGGGGCAAAGTTCAGTAGTTCTTTACTAGTACCCAGGACAAATGGAAAGTGGTCTACAGCCTTATTTTTCTTGCTTTTCTGTATTTATCTCCCTCTCTAATATATCCAATAGTTAGGGACAGTTCACATTTGTTCAAAACTAAAGCTAGCCTTAGACGTGTGTTCTTTTAACAAATGAGTTAGATCTAATGCCTTCTTACCATGCCTCTCACCCTGGGATTTGTTATTATCTCTCTACCAGGTATCACTGGTGGAATAGCACATGTGAACACTCCTCAGCCACATCAGTGTGAAGTCTGAGGGCTTAAATTAAGCTGTTTTGCAAGGCGGTTAAGGCTAAGCTGCAGGTTCTTGCATGGACCATAGAAAATGCCCATATAGTCTCTTCCATCAGCAGAACTGAGAGGGGCACACGTTTGGAGAGGCAAGCATACAGCTGGGAGCTGTAGCATTGTGAATCCCTAGTATTTTTTATCTTAATATTTTGTATCTGGTTTCTACCATGTCTTTCACTGAGGACTTAACAAAAGCATGCATAGAGCTTGGTCGTATTGAAAGTAGTGTGAAACACTCATCATTCATCTAAAAATTCCTCGGCTTGCTGGGTATGAAACATTTTACCATTAAATTTAGAAAATGCGCCCCCTTACAGTTTTACAGATGCATTTTCTATTCAAATCTCAGGAGCACATCAAAACATTAAAGTGCTGAGTGGTTAATAAATACAACAAAGCCAGTAGAAAAATTATATAGTTAGCATTATATAGCATTTCTTTCCTGCTTCTGGTGGGATGAATATGCCCAGCCTTACAGCAGCTGAGAAGCCATTTTAATTAGATTTTTAAATTAGATTTTGTAGACCTGTGAAGAAGAAGGTAAGTATAGGCCAAAAGATACCACTGATTGCAGAGAAATTCATCATGCACTGGCAGGGTCCTGGTAAAGACGATAATATTCTCTAGCCTGAGAACCACCACACTGGAGGAAGGAAGTGTTGCAACCCCTATCACAGAAAGAGTGCTTATGTGAGGTCTTCAAACTAGCAGGCATGCAGAGGGTCTTTATGTATTTGAAGACCTCATGAAAACATACTAAGGTAGAGGGAGACCTGAACTAATGGTAGCAGTTTAGAATCCCTGCATCAGTATCTTTATATGCAGTTTTTAAAATGAGAAACTGATTTACTGGGGGTTTTGTATGGCAACACTAAGGCTAGGTTTTGAATGCTTTTTTCCTCTGGGTACATAGTGCATGCCAGTCTTCCGGACTGGCAGCTCAGCACTTTTCACCACCTTTCCATTAAGAACACTTTAAATGCTAACAAAAAAGCGCCCATGGGTCTGCTATTTCTGAAAAGGAGCAGAAGTCACAATGCGAATTGAGATGCAAACTTCTCAGATGTGTTTCTTCCTAGATGTGGGTCATGAACTGAAATGTAACTAGATTCAAAGAGCTGACTGGGTAAAAGGGTCAACATTCAGGGTCCCACTGATCATGGTAACATCGTTATTAATAGCTGTAGTATGGATGCTGACTTCTGAGTTATTTTTTTCAACTAGTCATCTGAGTTTTGAAACTAAATGTCTGCACTGGTACTGACTAATATGTATGTCACTGTAATTATCAGTGCATTTTGGTGGTTTTTTATTTCCTCACTGTACCATCATCTCAGGGTATTTAACAAGCATGCAAGCCAGAAGGCAACAATTTTCTTCCATAAGGACTAGGGGCATATAACCACACTATTTTAGTGCTGCATTATGGCTGCAGACATTTTCAGACATTTCCCTTTATTAAATGATGAAAGGTTTCATTTGTCTCAGGAAAATGACTGGTCTTGGCAACTGCTTACAGCCAGAGAGCAAGGAGCAACTAACTGCCTTCTACCTTTTTTCCCTGCATCTCTTCTGCTCGTCCAGCAAGGGGAGTTGTAGGAACAATGCAGCCAATTTCTTTCAAACTTAACCCTAAAGAAAAATGCCTTGATCATTAGTGAGGCAAGTTCCCCTTTGTCTATGCTACTGTACAACAAAGCAAAAAGAATACATTTATGAGAGTCTCATTCACTATCTACCAATTTATTCTTAGTTTTGCAGAGGAGTAAATGGTCTATCATGTAATTAGTGTTTTTCAGGAACTGATGTTGGGTACTCATCAATACTAATTTTTTTGAGTTTAAACTCTTTGTCATTAGCAGCTGAGTACATGCCAGCTGTGCAATCCAGGTAGAAAAGACAGTAATATGGTTGAAAGAGAAAGTGTAGGTGTGTAGCTTTATTATTACTTAGTGCAGTATTTTTAAGCAAACAGAATAGTTGCAACCTATGCAAAGGAAATTAAAATGGCAGCCTAAATTCATTGACTGTGCATAATAATAGATATTTAATGATGGATAAAAGGAAGCTGAGCCATCTATTAAGCATATAATTTTTCCTGTACCTTACCAGTATATCAGTCTGTTCCGTTACTAAAATTTATTCATTCTACTGTCACATCTTGGTTTATATCCTTGATCTTTTTTGTGGGAGTTTGTTTCTTCCTGTTCATTTCTCTTACCATAGTACTCTGCCAGGATCTGATCCTGTGACCAGTTGTGTGGGTTTGATTTCATTCGTACCCCTGTGCCCACAAGCACTTTGGTACTTCTGGGGTAGCAGCAATGCAAGTAGACCCAGGGAGCAATTGCAGCAAGTACAACTTACATGCTCCTACTTAAGCTAAGTGCAAAGCTCTCTGTAGGATGTGGACCTAATTCTTATCAGGTTTATCCAATAACTTCCCTCTGGTGAGCTTTTGCTGGCTGGTTTGGTCATTATCTTTGGTCCTCATGCCTCTTTCTCAAACTGAACAGTGTCACAGTGATCTTTTTTCCCTCCTTCATTAGGCATTTGTTAGACCAAGACACACTATCTTTCATTCACCAAGCTGGGCACCACAATAAACAGGAAAGTAACTGGACAGATCCGAAGAACATTTGACATTGATGAACAAGGAATTAATGTAAAATTATTTGGGACCCAAATAATTGGATACTTATATTTTGCTTTTTACCTTAATGCCTTTTATAAACATGTGATGTGTGCAGCTCTGGTAGAGCATCCTGTTCTGGGATAGGCTGTTATGCTACGACCTCCTTCATTAGGTGTGCATCTGAACTGTAGAGCAGAAGCAGCCTCCAGACCAGGTAGAAAATACTTTAGCAAAGTTTTGGCTTAGGTGTGGATCCAGAATTTCACAGCTAGTTCTGCCTCTGAAATAGGCTTTTTCAGATGGTTTGCTCAGTGCCTCCTCAAAGCTCCAGCTTCATGGTCATCACAGTCAACATGACAGTTTGCAGAATATATTCATTTCCAGCTGTAGTCTCCTTCTGCTCTTCTGTCTACTGGTTATATCAGCAGCCTGACATGCTCCTAAATCCAGGTAAAAAAGTAGTAGAATTTTACTGAGATGAGGTTTGTCTTATCTGCCTACTTCATCACATGGTCAAAGGATGCACTAACAACCACTTCACTGGGGATAAATTTATGTGGGTCTTGACACACAAAGGGTTGTTACAGTCAGGAATTGTTTCAGTGAGATTGGGAGGGCGAAATCTTCTTTTCAAAGAATGGGTGAGGCAAAGCCAGAGCTTATTCTGGAAGCTTTCAGTGCCAGACTAGGTGATAATGCCAGATCCTCTCCTTTCTTTTAACAAAAGGATGAACTTTTATCATGTGTCACTGTGAACATGTTTATTTCTTTAGAGCTACTTGATCAGGTGGAAATGGGACATAGTCACATGGGATAATCACAGAGGAGTCAGGCTAGGAGCAGTCCCTATGGAGCTGCACAAGTCTTGAATTCAAAAGGAAGAAAATAGGGGGCTGGGCTGTCTCTGCCTCACCAGGCAGAATCACCAGGCTCTTGTAGGAGAAGATGATGGGAGGAGGCTGGCTGCACATATGCCATGCTGGGGGGTTTCTAGGAACTCCCCCATATCTGCTTGCCCAAGATCCTGATGACTGTAATTGTGAAAATGTTGTGGATATTTGTGTTTAAGTAGGAAACAGAAGATCCAGTGGGTTGGCATCTTTTTTTGGTAACTTTTCTGATAACCTTCAAGTGAGAATCTTAGACTGGAAACAGAAGGGTGGAGCTTGAGATGTACATCTGCTGCATTTGTACCCTGGTAACTGCATGCACACACACAGGCTGGGCATGGAAATGCAGACATTTGAAAATATGAAGAAAAAAAAAAAGTGGATCTACATTTGATACTATTGGGAAGAGATGGCACTGCTTCTGAAGGTCACTTTTTTAAAGCTAGGACAACTTTACTTTGTCCTGCTTCTCTGCCTGAGCTAAAGTGCCATTAGGAAATGCAGGGACTCCATCCTACCTCAAAGTCTGTTCGGTGGAGACCTGGGGATGAATGCACACCGTTATCTTCCTCACTCATTTTTCTGGGACCCCTTCCTTGTTTACTCTCTCCTGAAACAGAACTGACTTGCCACCCTGTTCGGACTACAAAGAAAGTGATTTTCCTTTCCCCTTTCATCACTTGTATTTTTTCAACTATCCCCTTATCTCCAGCATGAAAGGTGGGTTAAGTTGTCTTCATTTGAGTATAGCTCCAGGCTTCCAATTAAAACATTACAGATGATGCTTAAGCAATTATGAGCAGTGATCCTGCTCCATGGATTTAGCTTTAATGTATGTAGGTTTGAAAAGTCTACAATCAGTACTTGTCCATCTCTGTAACATAATTATTTATTAGATTCTTATCAAGAATAAGGATCCCAATTTTGATCTTTAAATATGTCTAGATTTTGGACAAATATTTTGATTACTGATGTTCTAATTATGTAGAATAGATGTGGATGTGAACAGAAAGCATTTTTTTCATGGCTAATAAAAATATAAGTAGATATAATTAAGTATAATATGGTGTTTGATTTTAAAATATACAAAAGGTATTATCAAATGTGAGATAAACTCTGAGTTTGTCTTGATTCTAGCTCAACTTCACAGATTAAAGGCAATAAAATGTATGTTCATGAACTAACATTTTAAATTATCATTGTTGATAGGTAACATTTTTAAGGAAATAATCCCTGTATATTTTTATGTTAGAGTTGAAGTGGGAGAATTTACAGACAATTTTGACAAATTTCTGAAGAAATGTTGCCTCAAGTGTCTGTCTATTGTCATGTTGCCCAAGCTTGTAACAAACAGGGTAGATCTAACAAACCAGAACTCCTGGGTTTTAAAGATGGGTGAAGAATAGCAGAAGTATATGTTTTGACACAGATTCTTGTAGTGAATGAGTATCTCCATCTGGAGTGGAGTCTTATTCTTGCATTTATTGCTAGAATAAGAAGGATAAGTATATTATAATGGAGCATATACAATGGTCTACTCAACAATAGAGAGTCCCTAATCCTTTTTCCCCCCTGAAAATGATAAATTACTGCTGTGTATTTACTGCAGTTTTTCATTATCTTCATTTGCTATGTGCTTTTAGCTCCCTGATAGGTAATTAATAATATATTTGGGTCTGGGATTATTTTTATTTGTAACATTACTCTTGAGGAATCATAACCAATCTAGACTGTACCTGATCTCATTTTTCAAGTTTTTCTTAAGAGCAAAGTTATTATTTTTCAGACTTTTCAACCCGAGTAATGCATTAATGTTTTCAAAGTAACAACCACAATTAAAATCCCTGCTAGCTTTTTTCTTTTCTTTTTTTTTTTTTTAATTGTTGTTGGGTGGGTACCCAAACAAACCACGAAAGGTAATTTCATGATGTGGCCTTGTAACCATCATGAGCTGCACAATGCTGGCTTTGTCAAGAATATAGTTATGCCCTTGAAAATTATTAAAATTGCTTGTGCATTCCTTAATGACAGACACACACATGCACACTTGCACACATTCATGAAGGTAAAGACTTTGCTAGTTTAGTAGGAGTCATTAAAATGCTGCTTGTAATTAAGTAAAACCTTAAAATTGTGCCTAACAATAACCTCTATGGAACTTTCAGCTGCACTTTTTGTGCATTATTTGTATTGACAGGCCGCTTCTTTTTTTTGCCACAAAACTAGCAAACCATTATTGCTAACGTGAAGAGAAGGCACAACATTAATTGTTTGGGTGGAACTTGGGGATAACAGTTACAGTGACTCCCAGGAAGCTCTTAGTAATCCAGAAAGCTGAACATCAAAGCATTTCCCTTTGTTTTACTTTCTCACAAAGCAAATCCATAGAAGTACTTGATGTATGTCAGGTTTTTCCCTGCCTTTTGTGCTCCAAAGAGTGTTCTGGCTTCCTGCTATTGTCCCTGTTCTCCATGTTTCTCCACATGCCACAGGGCCCGGTGCTTGCCCTGAATTGCTTTAGTTTACAGGTAACATGTGCTGCATGTTGCCACACAACTCGTTGCCCTTCAGAAAATCCTTTAACTCCACTTTCTCCTCTAATTGTACAGCAGTGTGCCAGCAGCTCCTCACTTGTCATATTCAAACCATCTAAGTTGTGTAAGAGGCACAATATTGGATGCAACTACTTTGGAGGGTTCTTTGTGGTGGATTTTCATACAGGAGAGCACAACCTGGATGTGACAGAAAAGGCAGGGTCAGACTGGTTTTCCAAAGCAGTCTTTAGTAGTCAGACCCACTGTACTGGGTCCATAAGTCCATTCCTCTCTGTGCCTGTCATGGCAAAAATATACTGGTGTGCAGCTGGTCCCATCAGAACTGCTGCTTTAGCCCAAATTGTACTAGTTTGGGCTTTTAACTTTGGAGGTCCCCAGTGATGGTGGCATTACAGGTAGAGATTTCTACAGACGTAAATCCTCCCTGAAATTCCTCAGAGGCAGAGAGAACCCACCTTCCTAATCACTTACTTTCCAGTTCAAGAGGAGGTGGTTAGAAATTACTGAATCAGAAATTACTGGTCAGAATTCGCGAAGTGTACACCAGCAGTGACCCCCATCTGCTGAAGAGCAGAGGATTCAGGAAACCAGTGTCAGTGGCCAGAGCCACTCAGGGGGAAAAGGTTTGCAAGAAAAAAAAAAGGCAAAAAAGAATTATCCATATTTATCTCCTGCAGAACTGACCAAGCTTCTAGTAAAGTAAATTTAGTTGCAAGACAGAATTAGCCTACAGAGAAAGTAAAATTGTACATTTTCTTACATACTAACTGAACCCTGCACAGCTCCAGTGGAACAGAAATTTTGAATTGAATCTATTTTTACTTTCACCTTTTTTTTCCTCACAGATGTGATAGCTGCTTAAAAAGTTGTGCTCGTGGCTATCTGTGTTCTTACAAGTTTTAAATTCTCATTGCATTTAAACATTCTCTTTCTGGATTCAGCCAGGAGGGAAGGAAAGGGAAAGAAGAGAAGCAGGGAAGCAGGAGTTGTCAGTGCTTCTGTGCTGCTCATTGTAGCCAAAAAGAGAATGGAAGAAAGATCTTGTCATCCCCTAGGCTGTGGTTCCAAGGACATTTCTCCTGGTGACTTTGCGCTGGTGCAGGCAGCTCCCTCCATCTCTCATGTGCTCATTCCCACAACCATACAGTCCCATTCAGTTATGCCTGCAGACCTGAAATTTTCTAGAGGGCCTGGAAACTAGCACCAGAAATGGAAAAAGTGGGATGAAGTGCCTGTGTTTGAACCACTACTGGAAAAAAGACTTGTGGAACTGCAGGCTTACAATGGTACCTAGGCAGCTACAGATCAGGATCTGTGAGACCCTGGTGTTATTTTATCTCAAATTCTTTGCTGTGTGCAAGGTGGACAGCAGTCTGTAAGGGTACTGAAACCAGCTTCAGTTTGTGGGAGTCTTTATCTGTAACAAGGTGAATATTTGGCTGCCTCTTTCACAGGGTTTTTTTGACTATACCATCTCAGGAACACGAAGACAGAAACTTGAAGCCCAAAACAAATCTTTCACATAACACTCAAAAATGCTCAAGTGCTTGGTACTTTACAGCTCATCAAAATCTGGCCAGTTCTTGAAAATAATCAAGCCACACTTTAAGTCAAAATTCAGTCTGCATTATACTATGACAGAATTTCACCATGTTGGATCACATAGCAGCCCTGTAAGCAAGGAAAGACTGTTACACTACTAATTAATGTACTGTTATGCCAGATGAGGAAACCAGAAATGGTAGTTTACCTGACTCACTGGAGGATGTGTGGAAGCACTCACTCATTTAGCAACGTTCCCACCCACTGCATATGACCAGGAGTGATACCTTGAGACAGGTAAGGATTCTTACCTCTCTATGTACATTTGATGTGTTCACACATGCTGTTTTCTAAAATAATCTCGCGTGCAAGATGTGGCTTAGCAGGAGAATCCACACAGCCTTTGCAATGGGTTGTAATGTACAACAGGGGCAGTGCTGAATTCTGGGTTATTGTGAAGGTTCCTCCAGCACTCTGCTTCATTTGTCTTCTGGAGGGTTGTGCTGGCTTTAGATGGGGCAGGGTTAATTTTCTTCACAGTAGTGAGTATGGGGCTATGTTTTGGATTTGTGCTGGAAACTGTTGATAACACAGGGATGTTTTTGTTACTGCTGAGCAGAGCTTCCACAGAGTCAAGGCCTTTTCTGCTTCTCACACCGCCCCACCAGTGAGCAGACTGAGGGTGCACAAGAAGCTGGGAGGGAACACAGCCAGGACAGCTGACCTCAACTGACCAAAGAGATATTCCATACCGTAGGATGTCATGCTCAGCATATGAAGCTGGGGAAAGAAGAAGGAAGAGGAGGACATTCAGAGTGATGGCATTTTGTCTTCCCAACTAACTGTGTTACATGTGATGGAGCCCTGCTTTCCTGGAGATGGGTGAACCCCTGCCTGCTGATGGGAAGTAGTGAATTTATTCCTTGTTTTGCTTTGCTTGGGTGTGCAGCTTTTGCTTTGCCTATTAAACTGTCTTTATCTCAGCCTATGGGTTTTCTCACTTTCACCCTTCTGATTCTCTTTCCCATCCCGCTGGAAGAGAGGGAGTGAGCAGCTGTTTGGGAATTAGTAGCCAGCTGGGGTTGAATCACAACAAGGGTGTCCCCTCCTCTGCTGGAACATCTCTTCTGGTAAGCAGCAATGGCTAACTGGCAAAGCTGAATGGCAGCTGCTGCCCAAACTGGAACTAAAACAACAATTTCCGGGAAAAGCATCCTCTTCTGAGCAATCAGATTCCAAAGATCATGGAGAATGATGTGTGAGATTTTCACATTGAGGCACATGCTATTTTTTGGGTTACCAACATTGTTTTCTGCCATTCAAGATTTCCAAAGCTTTCTGTTTTATGGATTACCTAATTTATGGTGTATCTGGAGGAAAGGCACGGAATTTCTGGACATGTTTTGTCTGACAGTGGTAGACTCAGCACGTGCTCTTTATCTAGACTACAACACTGGCTTTATTTATCTTCTCAACTTTTGTATAGGATGTTGCAGGATTTCTTATACGGCCTTTGCTACTCCGCTGGATCCATGGAATCCGTAGTAGAGCTGACTTTGAATAGCTTGCTTGTCCACGTTCACAATCTATCTTTCAACAACCAGCACAAAAGAAAAGAAGCCAAGTAATGTTGCTGGTTGATGTTTCCCCTATTGTTCATCAAAAATAAGCACATCATTAGCTTAAAGCCAGCTGAGAGTTCTGAGGAGAGTGGATACAATCTGCAAAAATCCAGCTTAAAAAAGAAAGAAAAAAAAGGTGTAGCAGTGTAATTTTTACAAATCTCAGAAGTAATTTAAGAGAAGTGCCCTAGGTCTTGTACATCTTATGTTTTTCTTTCACTGAAGTTTCCCCAAATACTTTACAAATACTTGTTCTATCTGGTGAATTTGACACTATTGTTTAATACAATGATGTGTTTGCAACACTGGAAGGTAATGTTTTTCTGCAATGGGGGGATTTTTTTGCATAGCTGTGTTTCCATTCTTTGATGTGGGTGAGGTGATCTATGCGTTGGAATGCTTTAAAAAATGTTTTTAAAAAGAAGAAAGAAAACTCCATTTTCTAGATTTCCTATATATTAGACCCCTTTGGTTCCTTTGCAAAATGCCAAGAATCTAAACAAAAGCCTGTCTGTCTATAAAGAGAGCTACCAGGCCAAAGAGGGTCTTACTGAGCTTTTATTCACTTGTTTGGTTTGTCTGAAGCCTTTCATAAGAACCATATTTCTGAATTCTGTTACTCGTGTGTTTTGTGGGAATGGCTAGCTGGTTGCACTGAATATATATAGCAGTGTATATGGAATGCTTGCAGAAAAAGGAAAAAAAAAGAGAACATTTTAAAGCCTTTTGTAAAGAAAATACTAAGTTTTGGTTTGTTTATAGGGTTTTGGAGTGTTGGGTTTTTTTCTGAGTTCTAGTCCTAGTTGATAGCAATCCTTTGCATTTGAGGGCTGAGGCACAGTGTGTGATGTGCTGTTCCTGAGGTGTTCAGGGAAGGCATAAAGGCTGGAGCTCCCTCTGTTCCGCCCTTGCTCCCAGGGATAAGCATTTAGCAGCAGTAACTAACCACAGAGGTCTTGCAGAAAAGCCAAACCCTGTAAGCACAATTTGCATATACAGCACAACACCTGCAATGGCAAAGGAGTGCAGCACTCTTGGTTTCAATTGCCATGTCACCCAAATGAGTTATATCACTGTTATACGATATGACTCATTATGAGGAAGACAAGGTTATTTCCCTGTAACCTGAAGTCTGTGAGTTATATTGTTTCTGCACAGCACTATTAAGTCCAACTTAATAGGCTGGCCTTAAATAGCCATGCGAATAGGGTTTTTAAACAGTTTTCTATTAAATACAAAGGGTTTAAATTCAAAGGATCTTCTCAGGTGTCAGCATTATGTTGTCAGAGTGTGCGTTCCACTGAAGAGTGCATATTCAAAGGCAGCTGCTGCTCTGAGCAGCTCTGCTTTGCCACCAAGGTAATAAAACAGTGCTGATATTCACTCTGAAAATCAGATGGGGTAGGGGTTAGGAAAAGAAATCTTTGAACTTTGCATGTGCCTCCTCCAGTTCTTCCCAGACACCTCATTCCAACTCAGAACAGGAAAACAAGAGGCCTGTCCTACCATTTCAGACAGCCAAACCATGGAGTTCATGGGATGACAGCATAGGGGTTCACCTGGGACAACCCCTGGGCAGAAGGGCCTCTGCGTGGCCTGCTAAATGGTTTGAAGGGATATTTAGGCCCTTAATAACCAAGAGGTTCCTTGTCCTGGTGTAAGGGATAGAAGAAGCCAGCATATGGCAGCAGTAGCATCACAGGAGCTCCTCAGCAGCCTCCTCCTTGCACTGGCCAGGCTGGCCACATGTGCCACCAGGAGGAGGAAGCTGCTTGGGGCACCTTGGTGGCTGTGGGCCTGTGTCCACACCTTGTCCTCTTATGTCCCTGTGCAGATGACCCCTGGCTGGTGGCCACTGCCTCTCTGGACGGCTTCAAAGAGTGGTGGGTGCTATCAGGGAGGTGCTCTACTTGGTGTCTCCCTGCTGTCCTCTATGAATGTATTTGCAAGCTTATACCTTTTGCATCCTTTCCCTTTTTTTTTAGTTTGCCGTCCCCTGGAATCAGTTGTTCTTCTTCTCAAGTTTGTTTGTTTCTTTCTTTGTTTTTCTTTTTTCTTTCTTTCTTTTATTTTTTTTTTTTTTCAGGCCCTTCCCTCCTGGGAAGGGCTTGAAGGTTTTGTTAGAGCCAGGAGCAGACAAGGTGAGTTGCTGTCCTGAGCACAGCTGGTGGTTACTTGGACAATTTGGGAACTTGGCTGTGACCCAGGAGGTTTTGACCTGCCCGGAGATAAGGTGGGGCTCCCAAAAGTGGCAGGAGACCAAGGTGTGATAAAAAGCTCAATTGTTCCATCAGACTGGAGGAGTGGAAGCTCTGCTTGCTCCAGCAGAGAGGGAAGAAAATGTCTGGGCTGTGTCTGCTGTTCAATAGGGTAGGTTGGAGCCCTAACCACACTTGATATGCCACCAGCAAGGGGACATTTAGAGTAAGAAAATTCCTAGGCTTTTATTGTCCTCCTAAAACCATGCTTTTGCCTTCCTCTTGATTTTACCAGTTTCTGTTTGTATTGCTTTTTTGAAACGCAATAGTTCTGTCTGTCAGAAGTTTTACACCCCAGTACAAGTGTGATTAGTGTCTGCTAGTATCTGATGAGCAGTGTGGGAAAGAATATAGGAATTTTCACATAGGCAGTGGTTTTCTGGGTTTTCCTGACAATGGTAATGACTGGGATTTGGCCTGTGTTTTCAAAACTCCAGGCTGGAACACATGGAAGAAAATAATAGCATCAGTTTTTTTTCAGAATGCTTTTCTCTTCAGTTCATATAAGGAAGGTCAGCTTCCAGACATGAGATTTTTTTAAGCAGAAGCAACCAGCCTGGCTGAGAAGTTTGTGCCAGAAATGTCAAGTTCAGCTTCAATAAGTTTGTATCTGGCTATTTTCAGCCAGACAAAACTCAAGAAGACAATTTCCCAGGATGAAGCCTTTAAGACTCTTAACCCCAGACAGTACTGCTGGATCTTGCTGTTCTTCAGGACATCTGAAACTACTTGGAGCTGGAGGACATACTTGCAAATTGTAGGCAGACAAATTTGACTGCTCTGAGGTTTCAGTTCTTGTAACAGCCATGCATAGAAGGGGAGTATAACTTGTACCAGTGCTGCACGCTGGTGTTTGTCTGGTGCAATCTTTTGCAAGACCTCACTGTTAAATGTATGCCTAATTCTACATTATTATGGTGTTTTTAAATATAGAGAGGCATTATATAAATGAACAGCTTTACTCAGCAGTTTTCTGCAAATAAAAGGCACTTTATTAAAAAAATTCCAGATCAGCTTACAGCTTAACCCCTGTCATTGACAACCATCTTTAACAACAAACCTCTACTTTTCAGGGAATGGGACTTGTGCAAAACATTGAAAGATCAAGCCTGTGGCTGACACGCTTTTTAAAAATCTCAAACATTAGATACCTCAAATATCTTTGCAGACTGACAGTTTGAACAGCTCCTTGCTTGCATTAGCAAGGTATCATTTATTGAGTGGCAGAGCCTCTTACCAACATAGTTTGTAGCAGTTGAAATGTTTCTTTATTAGCATAGTTTATAACAGTAGTATCTAAGGAACCTCATTTTCTCCTGAAAGCGAGCAGCTTAGCTGAAGCAGGCTGTAGGATGGCTGTGTTTCGGGTAATCCAAAAATAAATGGTCTTTTAATCCTTCTGCAACAACGGGGCTGCACTAGCAGTGGGATCATGGCTTGGCTGGGCAGGGAGACCTGCTTCAGAGCCCAGAGTGGCTGCCTCTGTGCAGAGGGATGTGAGGTGGTTGTCACACAGGCATCAGTTCATCGGTGCAAGGTACTCATCTGTCTCTCAGTTGTAATGACAGATAGAGAAAAGCCTGAAGAACTTTTTTCCTCCACCATCCTCTATCTCCCAAAGGAATCTTTTGGCAGGTCTGGTTGTTTCATCCAGGCATTTAAAAGCTTTGCTTTATCATCCTTCCATCACTACCAAAAGCTCTGAATATGCTTATGTGTCAAAAACCAGCTTTGCTTTAGACCTCAGATAATTAAAATAAAACAGAAATCGTTACTTTTTAAAAAGCACTTAAAACCTGTGAGCTGAAGATAAACTGGGGACTTACTCATTTAAAAAAACAGCCTCTCCAGTTGACAGGAGTTTAGAGAGCTTGTATGTTAATACAGGTACTTACAATCTCTCCATCTCTTCACCAAGCATTGATGTTGATAAATGGAGAAAACAAATTTCTTCACATTCAAAGACCACTTTCTTTGCTGTCTGGTCGCAATATGAGCAGGGGCATATTTTTCTGGCTTCACAAAACAAAGCCAACCATCCACATTAGCTCAGTGTCCTGGCTGCACTTTATGCTCTTTCTGTTTTCCAGCAAAGGTTCATTCCTGGAAACATTTTGTTCCTGTAATAATCCTGGCAGTCAAGGAGACAAAAATGGCCATTTTTTGGCTGCTTTTCTCTGATGGTCTTAGGCTTAGCAGGTTGCTAGTGCTACCATGTACCAGGCCTTCCCCGAGGGACTTGGCAGTGGGTGCATTGTTGGTGACTGCAGAGGTTTTAATCTGTCATTTTCTTCTGAATTTTTCAGAAGGGAAAGTACTGCTCTCCTCCCAGTTTTTCCTCTTGAAAGCTATGGAAAATTAGAAGTAAGTTCACAAATGTAGCTCTTCCATAGTGAACAACAAAAAAACTTTTGGAGAGGAATTTGAAACCATGTTGTTATGGCTATTTTTAACCCTTCAGATTGCTTTTGCTAATTAATAAGTAATTTTAAGAAAGTTTACTTCAAAACCTAGGTATTAGGTTATTACAGTGCCTGTGTACTCCAGGCTTATATGCTACAGCTAAAATATACTTTTGATCATACTCTGTAGTGAATGTATAAGGCTGACCATATTTATTTTCCAAGTTCCTTCTTAAGAAATTCCAACATTAGATCTCAGCGTAGGTGCTACTCCTGAGCCTTATGGACATAATCTTTCAGTTTGCTTATAAATCAATAATAATAATGGTGGATTTTACTTTAATTTTCTATGTTCTCCCATTTAGAACTCTGACAGGAGGCAAATGTACAAGTACCTGAATGAAGCCCAGCTCTATCTTGGGCTGTAGTTGTTCATAAAGAATAGTATATGCTGACAAAATACATGTTGTGATCTTCCTTGTGCATTTCTCATTTATAAACACTGGAAAACATTTATAGAGCACTGGAACAGGCTGCCCAGGGAGGTTGTAGAATCTCCTTCTCTGGAGACTTTCAAGACCCGTCTGGATGCGTTCCTGTGTGACCTTGCCCAGATGAACCTGCTTTGGCAGAGGGGTTGGACTAGATGATCTCTAGAGGTCCCCTCCAATCTCTACCATTTTGTGATTCTGTGATAAGGTTTCTAGAGATGCAATCTAAAGATACATTTCTTATTTAGAAATAACAAAAAGTTTTATTCAAAGACCAAATAACTACTCTGAATATTTACTTATTTCCAAAGTGTGCTTTTGGGATCACAGAATCAGTCTGCTCCTCCACGGCAGCAGCAAAGCAACCACTTTCCTGTTAAATTGTTGCATCTTCCCCCTGTCAAGGGTTTAGTTTGTACAGTTTGCCACCAGAGAACTGCACAGGGAGTGAAAGGACAGTGACAGAGAGGGGTGTACTGTGGGTGAAACACCCTTATTCCCATATAATGAGTGCAAAGCAATACCCAGGAGCAACCCAGGTAGTTAGGGATTTCATGGTCCTCTTGACTCCCAGGCGGGGTCCAGTGCAACCCCCAGATCCTGGCTCTCCCACTCATCCGCAGCTGTGGCTGCCCCTCTGGCCTGGGCAGCATGATATGGCAACTGGGGGTTTCTGAGCGTGTTAAGGAAGCTCAGAAAGAAACATTTCCAGAAGAGCATGGTGGAATGATTGACAGATACACAGTTCCAGTACATCATCAGCTGTCTTAGGTGATGCTCATGTCTCCTGCATTTAGTATGGGATTTTATGCATTTTCTCCTCCTCCAAACGGGGGTCAAAAAAATGGCCAGTATAAGACAAAATAAATCAGCTCTGGAAAGCCAGACTCCTCCTCTGATACTTTAAAGCTTTAGCTCTGGCATATCTCCTCTGTGCTTGTTTGCCTACATCCTCCCTAGGTATATTTTCACCATTAACCAATGATTGTCCCCCAGAGGAGCTGATGCAACATGCCAGTCCACCACCACCTCTTGTGAGACCTGCAGCTCAACAGCCTTCTGTCTGCCCCCCGTTAGCACTCTTGGTCTCTTGTCTGGGACGGCTCCAGTTCTGTTTATCTCGGGGAATCAACACAAAACTGTTTGCCGTCTAGTAGCTTTGAGTTTGCCGAGATTACTCCCAAATGTGGGAGTTGTCCCAAAACATCTCTGCTGTTGTGACTGCCTTAGACAGCATCTCTTTGAAATGCAGGCTCCAGGTGATTGACTTCCAAGTAAGAGGAGCTGAATGGGTTTAGACAGATTAACATTCTAGCAGTAAGTGGCAGTCATTCCAAGGAGCTAAATAAAATTCTCAAGTGCTCATTAGCAACAAGGGGAAAAAAAAAAAGAAGGAGGAGGGAAAAAAAAAGCTAGTTTGAGAACATAAAAAAGACTCAGCACATAATGGAGAGATTTGGTGGAAGCTGTTTTCTTCAGTAGAGTTTTTTGTTGATGTCCATCTCCCTAAAACACCAGCTCATGGGGTGCTGCTGCCCAGCATTTGTTTATAACACAAAGCAGAAAGGTGCAGTTGACCCGGGTTCACTTCAAGTTCAGAATCAGGCTGGTAAAGTATGGCAAGACCTGCGTTAACAACTCTGTACTTCAGCAGCTACTGCAGCTGCCATTTGCTGCCCAGTTTTGGAAGGACTTCTCTGCACCTCTGAAAAACAAGATACAAGTCCACTGTGATGATTTCGCTCAGGTCATTCAGGGCACTGCGTATCCTTGTAATAATTTGTCTGTTTGGAGTGTCCTAATAGGACATAATTGCAGAAATCACTGTGTGGAGGAGGTAAAGAGGACACTCACCATGTAGCAATCCAGACAAGAAATACTGCTCTGTCTCAGGGCATGCAGGGACAGTGGCTTCACCACAGGTTCAGAAAGGTGCAGCCGGCCTTTCTCACCGACACTAGCCATTTCTAAACAACATGCTGAGGAGGGTGGCGCAAGGTGGCCGTGCAGCATCTGCCCCTGGAATGGCCACCCTATGTCTCCCTTCTCTGGCAGCACAGTCCCCCTTGCCCTGCAGCACTCCTTTCCCTGGACACCCACCACTCATTCCCCTCCCCACGCTGTCCTCATTGCTCACTTCAGGCTTGAGAGTAAGGGTAAAATGTGGGCCTGAATCTTACTAGTGAGTGGAGTAGTTTACATTAATTAAGAATATTTGCAGGTTTTTTCTTAAGCTTGTTTTTCTAAAGCTCTACAAATCATGCAAACAGATTTTTGCAGTTCAGGCAACTGCACTGCAAAACTTCACCTGTTCTCACCGAAAACATAATACAAGGCACAAATAGGAAAGACTTGAAGTAGAATCATAGAATCATAATGGTTGGAAAGGACCTCCAAGATCATCAAGTCCAACCTTCGTCCCAACATCTCCCTAGCCACCAGACCATAGCCTCAAGTGCTACATCTACTCGCTTTTTAAGCACTTCCAGGGATGGTGACTCCACCACCTCCCTGGGCAGTCCGTTCCAACTAGTCCATAAAAGTAAAATCAACTCTACCTGGGTAAGATGCAGAGTGAAATCCCTGTTTACCTCTTACATTTCAGAATCAGCAGAGGCAATTCCTGCCCCAGGTCTCCCTTGCTGTTTGATTTACTCCTAGAATTTTTTTCGCTTCTGTTTCACACAGCGTTGTTGGGTTTAAAACCCAGTGGGTTCACAGCAGCTGGGTGGTGGCAAGAGCACAGCTCTGAGCTGTACCTGGCTACAGCTTGCCTGAAGGAGAGGAGGGAAACCCAAAAGCACCTTGCAGACTTGAATGCTTGAAGGAAAGCTGTCTAAGAGTTTGGTTTAAATCAGGCACCCATGACTGGCTTTCTGCACACCCCTACTCCTACTGTTGGCCCTCCCAGGCTCTGCTTGGCTTCTGGTTTGTGCTGCCTCTTCCTCTGTGCTCTCCACCTGCTCTGTGTGATGGTGCTTTGCGTAAGTGAGGCTCAACCTCAGCACTGGAGCATCCCTGAGGGAAAGTGCCTGGGTGCTCTGGTAACAGAGTCAGCATTAAGCCTGGAGACAGAGAGTTAAATACATTCCCTTGACCAGCATCACCTATTTCAATGCCTTTTAGAATGCTGCTTTCACTGAAAAAAACACAGCAGTGAAGAGATCAAGACATCAGGAAATGCTTTTGCTGACTTGGTGCAAAGAAAATATTTTTCTTATCCAAAACAGCAGAAGAAGCTGAATAAGCCACTTCACCTTCCTTCCTTTCTTCTCCTCCCTCTTTAGGCCTTCTGCCTCTGCAAAGGACATTTCTTTGGCCATTTGACCTCCTGTCTAGCATATTTATTCATTATTTGCTCTTTTGCACGGGCAGATCCTGGGGCTATTCAAGACAGTGGACAGCTCTTGGTTTGGCTTCTGCCTTGCACCGATGGGCACGGCACATCTTCTGCTTGGATGCATTACACACATGATGGTTACTGTTTTGGTTGTTTTTTTTTTACCACAGAAGCAGAAGCTGAAATGAAAGCAAGTGAATTTTCTTTCTGGGATTCTGAATCTCCCTGCTATAGTTTTCATAGTCTAGAAGCAGTAAATTTATGGATCTAAGCCCACTATGCTTGAAAGCACTGAATACTGCAAAAATTCTTGCAGGAATTTGAGTGATTTCTGCTAGGATGTGTCATGCATTGCTCCCATGATCACTATTACAAACTGTGATCCTAATTAAAAAAAAAAAAAAAACCAACACCAAAAGTACCTTTGTGTTCAGAATCTTGGCTTTTTACTAGCATAAATGATTATTTCCTTCCCCTCTTCCCTGGATTTCTTTGTTCCTCTAAGCCAGCGTAGGTGAGGGACAGAGAGATGGATCCTTTTCCTACATGAGGAGGAGCTTCACAAGTCATTCATCTGTACAGCCCCTACTGCAGGCTCTGTGGGCACAATGTTGTCTCCAGCATCATTATTAACAGTGATAATTAAAGGGCAAGTATCTGTCAGAAACAGTGTGGGAATATAACTGATCATCCCTTTAGGCAGGGAGACGCTCAGGATGACCTCTCAAAGTCTCTTCCAGCACAGTGACTCTGTGATAACATGAAGGGAAAAGGACTCCAGCTTGATTTTCAAGTAGTCAGCTGTTTGCAAGGCTGCAGCTATCAGCTAGGAAAAAAGCATCTTCCGTCTACAAGAAGAGCTCATTGATAGGTTTGCAAAATTAGCTTGCCATGTAAAATTTGCAGGAATATTTGACTATTTTCTTCCAAGTATTGGAAGCTGGCAGGGTCCTTGTTCAAAATGATGCTTTTTGTGATATCTGTAATACATGAGCCTGGAATTAGAGCCTGGATTGCAGCAGGTCTCCTACTGCCTTTTTAGTTTAGAGAATTCCCAATGATCTTTCTTAGAATTCAAACCTATGATGCATAGTAAAACTACTATTTTCTTATCTGCTTCAATGGGAACAGTTTTATGTAAGAGAAGAATGAAAACACCACATACCAGAGATTCAGCTTTTTGTAAAACTATTGTTGGCATTGCTCTTCTTTCTATCTTCCACAAGAAAACTAAGAATAATGGCACACTTTCATGAAAATTTCATTTTTTAATAAAGATCCTCACTTCAAAAGGGGGAAAATATTTCACCTGGTGAAATTTTCTTCTGACCCTGTGGATTGTGTTCCTCTCCATCTCTGCTGCTTAAAACAATTCTGTCTATAATGCAAGTAGATATTTTGGCTTTGTCAGAGTTATTATTAACAAACCACTAGTTACTAAGCTCATAGAATTTTAAAAAACCCCTAACAATAAAGCCTATAAAATTCATATAAACTCTCTGCTTTTGCAGGAGCAGTTTGGCAGGGATGGCAGAGTCCATTCCATGACACTGAAGGTAAGTCCCAGCTGGTTTCAGGTCTGCAGCATCTCATACTTCTTAGCAGAGGTGGGAGGGGATCTGGAAAACTGCTTATTACAAACAATAAAAGCTAGTTTTCAATTTGTATTTGATTTCCTAGGTGAAGGAATGTTCAACTATTGATTACTTGGATTAGTAATAGCTCTGCAATAATTAAGATTAAATGATTCCTTCTGATATAGGTTTCTTCCTGGTAATTTAATTAATAAAGAGAAATGTTAATCTAGTGAATGAACAGATGAGTTAGTACTGATTTCTCTTTGAACTTCTAGGTTAAATGTAAACCCCTTGGCCACATCATCTTCTCCATGTTTGCTTCCTACCACCTCCCTTTACTCCAATTATCTCCAGGTTAAATATCCCCTTTGCCTTCTCATCTGAGCAGGACACATCTTCACTGTCCATTTGTTCCAAGTGTTCCCTGCTTCCTTCTTTTTACCTTTCCATTTAAAGCTTTAGTTTCAGTAAAGAACTACCCTCAGTGAAGGTAGCAGTGAGCCATCCCCCATGGCTTCCAACCACCATGGCCAGCAACACCCCTCTAGTACAGCTGGGACCTGTGTAGTGGTATATGAAACAACACTTCTGGCAAAGCAGCACTGCATATGTTGGCAAGAGACTATTTTAGGGCACACAGATTTATTTGGCCTTTACTTACTAAGACCAGACCAAGCCTTTATTGTTGTGAATCCCATTAATCTACTTGCCAAAAATTTCATCAGGGTTCCTGATGGGAAAACCTATGGAGGAGCTAATGGTTCTTATGATCACTAACATAGCTTATCTTACTGTAGGGCTGGAGGGACTTGGTCATGGATCAGGACCTTGTTATGCCAAGTGCAGCCAAATGCAGATCACGTCCCATGTTTCTCCCCACAGAACTTATCATCTGAATAGACTTTGTTAACAGGTCTTTCTCAGGATAGAGTACACCTGGACTGGAAATACTATACAACAAGGAATACTTTTTTTGTTATTATTTATACTTACTCAAAAGTCAAACCGACTGTGTCCATGACCTTGTTTGTGACTGTGTCACAAATTCTTCCACTTACTATGTATGTATAATTGAAAGCCATAGTTTTATTTTGATCTTGTTCTTATTCTGTGTGAATTGGTATATGCAATCCTAAATATTGCTTCTAGGTAAATTTCTTAAAGAACTGTGAATTGCTTAGGATATTGCAACCAAGTCTAAAATAATGTATGAATATTAATGCACCATATCTTTTATTCATGTATATGCATTCTACGGTTTTCACCTCGGCTGGGTGAATTTTGCTTTTATACTGTTTTCAGCTAGGGAGGGTTTAATTCCTCCTTAGAACTGTCTTGTTTGAACCCTCAGATTAAGCTGAAAAGATGCTGTGAAATATTGAGAAAGAGGAAAATGCAGAAACATACAGATGTTCATCATTAGCTAACTACAGGACACTATGACTAAGTGAAATGAATTGATAAATAAGTTTTTTGTATAACATCACAAATCCATATTGTACTGTTCATCTTATTGCTATGGGCCTGGCAGGGGTAGGGGTCCTCTTCAGATACTGGAACAAGACACACTGTGCTGCCGTTATATAATAATCAATTGTCTCACATGCTCAGCTGTAAAATAATTATCATAGAAATTATCAAAACTGGACTTCGGAGCTCCTCAGCATACTCCTGTCTGTGCTGGTCACTCTCTCTAGGTTTCAAGCTTGACAGGCAAGCAGAGTGTTTTTACCTTTCCTACACCTGATTTGAAACCGCATGCTTACTCTGTGCAAATCCAACTCTCCTAATGGCTTGAAGTGCAATGTGCTCTTCAACAAGATGTTTGTTCTTTTTATGATTCTGTTTTTTTTTTTAAAAAAAGAGAACTAAGAAAATATTGTGACCTTGAAAATTTCCCTGTCACATTGCCTTCTGCCCCTATTTACCATCAGGGTGTATGGATATTTTGTAATGTTTAATTTCTTCTTCCCATTACTAATGCTTAGCTCTCCTAGTAGTCTGCACCCTCATTTTCCCTTGTGCATCACCAGTTATTGATTTCTGAGTCCTTTCTGAGAGTGAGAGACATGCAGCCAGATGCTGGCACTTGACCAGTCTTGGTATTTGGGATTTCTTCACCAGTGGGGCAGGCAGCAGCTGCCTAGCGCCTGGGATGAGGAAACATGAGTAATGTTTGATCAATGGTGGTCAAGGGCCCAATCCTACTTTTCTTTTTACCATATCATATCATGGCTTCATGGGAATATCTTAAAGCATTACTTCAAAAATAAGCGAGGTCTCATGGAAGTTGGTTTGTGATGGATTATTGAAGGTAGTTGTCAGAGGCTTTCAAGTTCCTGTACCAGAGTGGGTATTAGAAACAAGAACAGTTTCCAAATCTGTGTATACACACAGAGCCTTGCTGAAAGCCAAGGCAAATGCAAAGATAACCATAATTTCCTGCTGAAATTCATCTGAATTGCAATAGATGTGCCTAGTTTTGTTGCAAATTGCTAATTTAAAAAAAAAAAAAGGCCTTTGCATTTTACCTAGCTATTTAGGTCAAAAAGAAATCAGTGTTTATTAACACACAGCTTATGTGGAACAGAGATCTCACGTATCTGGGTGACCTTCCTGTTTGATGGGTTTCTTTTTCTGCATTATAGTCCCACAGCCTGTGTCCCATGCCCAGCTGGAGTACTTCTGTCCATTGGAGAGTGAGGCAGTTCAGCTCTCACCATTATTTTTGAGTCACCGAGTCATTTGAGTACATTTCTTTTCTGCTAACCACTCATGACTGTTGTGGGATGTGTGTGAACAGCCCCTCCTTCCACAGGCACAAGCCTTCCTCCTTGTTCCCCTGACCTCTACACAAGCTCACACCCAGCTGAGCACACAAGTGTCTACATGCACTGCAATGATATCTGATGTTGTCTCAGGGGCCTCTCAGACCTTGCTTCTTCTGTATGCTGAGAGACAGAAATTGTGAATTTAGGCAACTTCTTTTGTTTTCTTTTCCCCTTTTACAAGGATTAATAAATAGCTGAATTCTACTTGGCTTTATTTTTGTTCTGTTCTTAGAGCTTGCTTCAGTACATAACGATAATTTCCTGCTGAACTGCTTCTGCTGCACTTTGCCTGTTTCACTTCCCTTCCAGGAGATGTGATTTCAGAGTAAATACCAGACCAGCACTCAGTGCGTCTCCTAGCCAGGGTTAGATCTGACCACACAACCTTGTGATTTTACCCAGCTTCTGATTTCACCAGCAATGGCTTCCAGTTTTGAGATAAAGAAATTTATGTTGGCTGTGAAGAGAGTGCCCAAGTTTTCACCTGGGAATTCTCTCAACCTTCCACAAGGCAGAAGACATCTCTGAGAACTCCTGTGCAAACTGTCCACTCTTCTGAGCTGAGAAATTAACAGAGAAGAGTAATACTACATTCAGAGGGTTTTGTTCTAGGATTTTCAGGTCCTCATTTTATTACGAGGTCTGGAAAACCACTTTACACACGTGAGAGAGCTCAGCATAATAGTAACAGAAACGACATTACTATTATTATTACTGTGCTGGAGGAGGTGCTATCTGTGGCTGTGTGAAAGTGCAGAGCTCTCTTCCCTCTGGAGCTTTAATAAAATCAAGAAGGAAGAAGAGCAGGAGCTTGTTGCAGCACCCTGCGAGTTGTGGGTTTGCTTGGAGGTGCAGTGAACCTTATCTAAGGGCATGTTTACATGCAGCCAAGGTGCATCATGCAGACACCCCTGAACTGAAGTGCTTCAACGTACCTCTCTGGCTGCAGGAGCCCCCAGGGAGCATTTACTGGCCGAATGCAGCAGGAGCACATGCCATACCAAGCATGCCCCCTCCCCTGAGCAAAGGTTTTACATCAAAGATAAAATAGAGCCGTTGCTATCGAAGACAGGTGTTGCTGCGACATCCCTGCACTGGGGCTTGCTGGAGGGCAGAGGCCCCCGCCCTTCACAAGTCCTGGGCAGGGGGCAGCAGCCGGCAGAGCCACTGTGGCTGCACCTCTGTGGCTGGGCCTCCTGTGCACTGCAAATGCAAACCTCAGAATGAAAAGACTGCTTCATACCTGGCTCTCACAGGTGTAACTGGCTACAGAGTGTGCACAGCAACCGAGAGCCAGGACTTAGAGAAGGAGGAGAGTCATTGCAGTGCGATGAAGGGCAAAAAGAGGACAGCAAGCTGCAGTGCTGCCAGGCAGGCTGCATAGCTTCTGTCAGTGCCAGGTGAGGGCACACCTCCCTGCATGTCATCTCCATCCCAAAGCATAACACTGCCACTCTCTCCCTGCTATCACAACAGACTGTCTTAACAGGGGACGTGAGGAGAAGGCAGCAGTGGCTCTACCTGCTGCTTTTAGTTTGGAGATTGTATTTGGTGTGAGAGCAGCATGGAAGAACGCATGAGTTTACTTGTAGGAAAGCAAATATTACTGTGACTTGGGCTGGCACGTGCTGGAGTTATGGCAAAGCAGGGGCAGAGTGCTGAGATGGAGACAAGAACAAGAAGGGCTGAGATATGAAAGGTTTAGATGAAAACCCAGGTCTGAAAAGCATGTAGATAGAAGGTAAGGCTATTGAGGGGGGTAGGATGGTCAAACCACCAAGTAGGAAAGCAAGACGTACAGACTGGGAGGAGATAATGGGGAGGGAAGGAAGCCACGGAGACAGAGGTTGCAATCAGCCTGCATGGAAGTATCAGAGAGAAAACAGCGCAGATGAGAAAATAAAAGAGGACAAGAGGATTAGGGAAATCATGTCAGTTGCTAGAATTTCTTAATAATTCAAATTATAATCCTTATAATTCAGATTATCAAGAATAATTTGAGCTATTCCATTAAACTTCTGCATTCAATGTGATGAGGTGTTTTAATGACCACATGAGGAAAAGAAACCCCCATCTATAAAATATTTCTGAGCAATTTCTTCTGTACAAGTCTGTGATGCCTTTCATGAAGTTATGAGCCTGGATTTGATCTGTGAAAGGAAATTCATCCTCTTATGTTACACTCTTTTGGTGTTGGTGGAAACTAATCTCAAACCAAGACAACTTTGTTAGTAAAAAGTGTTGTATCCAAGCCACAGGATCTTTGTGAGCATCCCAAGGGATAGGAGTTAGTTTAATAATCCTGGACTGGTACCGGTAGCAAAATACCTGTATATATGTTCTGAGGAGAAGCTGAGTGTTTACAATATGGGGACCTTCATTGGTAAGAGGCATTTAAACCTATAGACAGAGCTAGCTCTGATACTTTCGGCTGTGTTGACAAAGGGATGACTTTACTGCCCTGATGCTATGCTGGCCTCAGCCAGCTCCCGGTAGAGTGGAGGAGACAGAGACAGGGTGGTCCTGGGAGACTGCAGCAGTTTTGTTGGCCTCTCTCTTTCTTTCCACTACCCTACTCATTAGCCACCCCTGTCCTTCTCATCTCCTCCTCCCAAGAAATAGGGTCCGAGGCTCCTCTCTGGAGGAGAAGGTGCTTTGTCACAGACTGAACATACTGAGATCTTTTACATAGGAAGTGACAGTATTTCCCAGACCACTATCAGAAATGTTCGCTCTCCAAGCTTCACCTTTAACTGGAAAACATCAAACACTGTAAGATGACTCATTTAATTGCAGACTGTCTTTGCTTACTGAGTTGTATCCAAATATTTAACCTGTACTAGGAAACATTCTGTGTTAGAAAGCATAAGCAAAAACTTAAAGCTGAAATAGAGGATTTTTGACTTTTTCTTTTTACAGAAGTAACAAATATTCTACTTCTCCAATTAGTTTTCTGGTATTAGAAACATTTCAATCCTGAGTAACACACTTTCTCACTTGTGTTTTTCATAGTTTCCCAATTAGGGGAAGGAAAAAGAAAGGTTTTTCATAATCTCCTGAATGAAATGCAGTCACCGTTCAACAGGCAGTTTCTTGCTGCAGTAAAGTCAGCTCTTGGCAGCAGTGATAAACTGTACAATAGGTATTACACAATTGACACCACAATAAGCCATATTCAGAAGGAAGCATTACAAACTGGGAGACACCCCCCTCCAAACAAACCCAAGCCCTGCAACATTGAATCTTCATAGCCAGACATTTTTTAATCACAATTTTAAGACCACTTTTGGAGGACGCCTTCCTTAATCAAATACTGTTGCCTTTAAAGATTAGTGTTCACAGCCTAATCATGCTGCACTTAGCTTAATTTGCTTTGCTATGGACTCATTAAATTCTTTTCTTTTGGTCAGAAACCCTACCATGGCTTGGCAGAGGAACAGGAAATCTCTGCTCCATCCTCCAGAGTTGTGACTGCTCTTTCATTTTAACCCATAGACCGGAGGGTGCTGCAGCAAATTATGGCTGGGTTGCTCATTCCTTCCTATGTAGAGCAGTCACAACCCTTTAAAACACTTTGTCCGATGAACAGTTGGGACTTACAGAGGGAGAAAAATTCTTGTGATGTCAAAAGTGGCTCAGCCTGCCATTAGATCTGTTAGATCTAATGTTTAATTTTAGATGACCTGAACTGCCAATGGCAACAGTCCCTATGACTGATCATAAATTTTTGAGGATGCTTTCATCCCATCTCAGCTTGTGATAGATGTGGCATTTGGTGATCAAGAAGAGACTTTCCTCAATTGCTCCTGTCATTTGAATGGCTGCTGTACTCTGAGAAAGGAAAGTGCACTTCAGGAACAATCTGGCAACAAATACCTGTTATTTGAACTAGAATCAGTGAATGAGAGTACAGCATGAAATGCTCTGGTGCCACAAGCAATAAATGATGGGGGTTTTGCACTACCATTTTGCTGGCAGCTGTGCAGGGTAGAAATTGCTGTCCTTTCCAGTTTGGAAATCCATTAAAAAGCTGTGAGCAGATGTGTCATTGTCATCCCTGTACCTGAAGAGGTGTGCAGACAGATGTGGTACCTTGCAGTCTCACCTAGGCCTATGGAAAGTGTTTTTTTCACACACAGAGTAAGCAGTAATGGGTACTTTAATTGCAAGATGAGCTGTTGCCTGGTGTTAGCTCTGACTAGACTCCCCATGCGCTGCAATGCTCTTCACCTGCAGCTGAACTGCCCTATGAAAAATGTCAAACCATTTCCTTTTTCTGCTGTGTTCAAAGCAAGCCTGCTTGAACCCTCCACCAGAAAAGAAGGCATGAATTGGCTTTCAGAGAGGATGTTGAATCCAATCTGATCAGCACTGACAAGGATGTCTCGTATTGGGATAACTGGTATGGCTATTCCAATAAGAGGAATTTTTGGTTTTTCAGGGGTGAGACCCACAAGTCCATGTGAAGAGTCAGTAAAATGGACAGAGCTACACTTTTAGCAGCATACCTTAAAGTAGTTGTCTCTACCACACTGGTGCAACTACAGCTCTTGGTCTCATAGCTGTGTCCTAGACATGCAGGATTGTATGTGCATATGTCTTTCAATGCTGAATTCTCATTTTAATTCAAGTATTTGATAATAATTTTTCCCATGATTATTTGCTTGTTAATACTGGTAAGTTCTGAAATGTTTTTTTAATGCTTGATGCATTCGCTAAAAGTGGAATAATATCCCTTTATCAGCTTTTGAATTACGATGGTATGGAGAGAACGCACTGCTAACTTGAACTTTGCAACATTTGGCTGTGTGGATTTACATGTTATCCCAATATGATTCATCGATTTCTGCCTGAAGAAAAACTCCCTTAGGATGCCACAGTGGATTTGCTAAACCTGTGGGATTTTTCTCTACTGGAAAATGAATGCAGTTAGAGAAATAACTCATTTCAAGAGCATAGGTAATGTAACAGCCACAAAGCAGCGTAGTGTGTACTCAGCTGAATATTTATTTTTAAAATTAAGAATTAAGGGTAATTCTTAATTAAGAATTCCTAACAATTAATTAAGGATATAAATAACTATTTTAAAAATTAGGAAGAATTCTGAAAAATTAATTTCTGTCACTAACATTAGCCTCCAATATTATTTATTCTTTAAAGATTTAACTTGCAGGGCTGCTAATCTACTGTTTGTTGTGGACTTGCTTTTTTCAGCTATGCTAGATGAGGATCCTTCATCTAGTCATCAATTACAGATGTTAACTGGGGGGGAGTGAGGACATGGGGATGATGGGACTAATCAATTGCACAGGGAAACAAATAGTTTCATAAGATCTTAGATCACTACTGGTGGTAAATGTTCTGTGAAGTATTTGCATGTATGTGATGAAACATTGCCTGTATTAAGCTTTCCAGAAAAAAAAAAAAAAAAAAA
>VZZY01006232.1:58647-165988 GCA_013400335.1 Eurystomus gularis | reverse complement strand
TTTTTTTCTTTTTTTTCTGTTGCATGACAATGTAAGCAGGAATTACTCCTTAAAAAAATTCTGCTGGTGTGTGCTTCCTGTTCCAGTGTGTTTAGTCACAAGTCTGAATTAGATCTCTCTGTTAGCTGGTTTCATTTACTATAAACAGGTCTTGTGCTTTGTTTCAATACATCAAAGCCCATAGCCAGGCACAGACAGGTAATGTAAAAAGAGGTGAGAAAGTTTACAGTCTTGCTTAATTATTTCTTTAAGCCTTCCAGAAAACGGTCAGAGGGATCATCTGGAGGTTAAAAGAAGGCTTGGCTGTTTTGTTTCTTGGTTTTTTTTTTATAAACTCGTTTCTCTTTTGTTCCTTTTCTAGAAACCACATGTAACTTTAGGTCAGAAAAGGGTAAAATGTGGCATTTCTTTAACCAGCATTACTGCTTCTTTGGGGTAACTTCATCAGGCAAAGGTGTAGGCTCCTCTTTCTGCTACGCTAATGCCGGCGATGCTATCCTTCAGGTGAGTGCCAGCAGTTTATTTTCTATTCAAATCTCCATCCACCTGAAGGATGCAGATGGCCAAGGAGGAATTTTCTCATAACTGACACCGCCAAGAAAATATCACTGATTTAGCCCTTTAAAGATAAAAGGGAATCGCTCTTTCCCACAGCATTTTTAGTAAAGCTGCTCTAAAAGTTTGCTTCTTTCCAGGTTTCCCTCTCTCTTTTTCTTCCTTTCTTTCTCTCTCTCTTTTTTTTTTTTCAATCTGCCCTCTTAAAACAACAGGAATGCTGCACTGGCCCTCAGCCAGCCAAGGCTCAGCAAGCAGGGTAAAATTTCAGTTCAGATTCACGGGAAGGTGTTGGGAGTAAAAATCTGGTTTGGTGAGTTCAAGGCAGGGAGTAGTCAAGAGACAACCTTGCTACTGTGAGCGCGGAGAGAAAGGGAGGAGGAAGGGGGGAGGAGGAGGATAAAAAAACCACCCAGGCTGGAGATGAGAGACCAATTTTTCCCCTGTCCGAGTTTCAGTGCGTGTTCTTGAGCTCCTGCAGCCTTATCAAGTTTGTAGGCAGCAAGTCGGGTCTGGGAGTGGAAGAGCCGTGTGGTGCCGGTGAGGAGCTCAGCGCCCTGGAATGTGCGGCTTAGGGCAGGGGCGAGCAGGGGCTTTAGCTTAGCTGGTACTAATTGCAAGTTTTAGCGCTCAAAAACTCTGGGGGGAAAAAAAAAAAAAAAAAGAAAAGAGCGAAGAGCCAAGAGCGGGGGTTAAGGCTGGGAGAGCTGCTGGTCCGAGCAGCAGCGTGAGGAGCTGCGCCAGGCTCGCTCGGCAGGGCAGGAGAGAGGAAAATGCGCTAGGTCGCTGCCCCGAAGCGTTGCTGCTGCCGCTGCTGCGGACGGTGCTGGGCGCTCAGGGGGGCTCCAGGTAGGTACCATCGCTTTTCTGGTTCGCTCTGCTCTTCCTCTGTCCTTACCTGAGGGTTTACTCGTCTGTGATCGGGATGACAATGCGAGAGGACAGAAATTCGCTCGGAAAATATGTTTAAAAATATTTTTAGGGAGAAAAAGCAACCAGAGAGGACGGCAGAGATTCTTGGTGAAGTTTTGGTGACTCTTTCCAAGTGATGGGTTTCTGTTGGTTCTGAGGGAAGATGACAGATGAGAGGCAGAAGCAGGTATTAAACAAGGACAGAGCGAGAAGTGACCTGCGGATCTGCAAGTTTTAAACAAAAAGCTGTATGTTTCTCAGCGTTAAAGAAAAGCCACAGCATGATATCCCTAGTATCTTTGGAGTAAATTTTGGAAGGAGTATTTTGTTTGTATGGCTGTTTCTTCTTTTTCAACATTTAAAATACTGCAGTTTGTGCAGAACGTGGAGCGGTGGCACAAGTGACAGGGCGGTGACAAGAGGGCTCTGAGATAGGCTGCTGTCTGCCAGTCTGTTATAGACATTAGCATAAGAATGGGATCTTATCTGGGAGAAGTTTCTGATGACTGTTTAAAATACATGTAGCTCTCAGGAGGTCAAGAATCTCCTTCACTCTGAGGTATGTGTGATTAGATGAGAAATACCAAGGACTCCTTATTCATGTTAAAAGAAATAGATGATTTTTTTTTTTTTTTCTTTTTAGAAGGAAAGCTACACAGCTCACTTCTTCTTAGGAATTTGAAATAAAACTTTGAGCTAAAGCCAAAGTGTTGTATTAGTTAAAGATGGGGTGGGACCTGACAGGTCGCAAAATCCCTCCTAAATTTTAGCAGCTCAACTGGGCTGACCTGGCAGAGGGCAGGAGTGTAAAGACTGGGCTGAAATGAACTGCCCCAGGCTGACACAAATGGAATATTGGTGGCTTTATGTGCCTTCTGGACTTCTGCAAATGATAATTTGGACAAGCCTGCAATTATTCTTTACCAGTCGAGCCAAGCTCACATGATGCGGGAGGGGAACCCGGGCGCCTTTCGCAAGCGAGGAGGCGGGGAGCGGGCGCAGGCCGGCTGCCAGCGGGATGGCCAGGCCGCAGGTGCCAGGCCACGGGGACGAGAGGTTGCCCTGGTGTACAGCTGGAAAGCGGGAGGGCAACATGCGCTCTCGGAGAAGAAACGGAGATAATGCCAGGAATACGCTGCTGTTTGGTGTATGGCAGGCTCATAGCATGAGTGCTAAAGACGAACAAGCTGCTGTCTGGGAGATAAGTGGAAAGACAAACAGTTTTCCTGCACAGTCGTTCTCTTTCCCCCCACTCCCATGAGTGTTCCCGTCCCAGGAGAGGTTTTTCTCCTGGCTTGTTTTAAAGCTGTGCATCCCGCTTGGAGCTGAGGGCAAGTGCTCCCACCTCGCCTCCTGCCTGGGGAGACCCTGGCTCCCTCCCCTGCTTTCAGGTACAAGCCTCTTCTGAGACACAGGCTCCGAGCCCTGAGTGGTGTTAGAGGAATATTTAGAGTTGGCTGGCATGTAAATATGGTTGCTAGTCATTTCTGTGTGTGCCCATGACAGCCTGGGAGGCGAAATCTTTGAAGTTTTAGAAGGTAAAAGAATGTGCTGCCTTCAATACAGCAGATTTTTAAAATGATTAAAATCTTGGAGTGAAAGTATTTAATATAAGCAGTGGAGATGGCAGAGCCTTCAGGGAACACTGTTTCAATGGCAGTTTGGTCTGAAACTTTGATCTTGTGCAGCCTGTGCCCAACTGACTTCGGCAGGGCTCTCCCTGGCACTGAGGTCTTCTTTTGGGATGGCTCTTGTTTTGGGGTCTTGGCTTTCTCCACATGGCAGAGCCCCCTCACTCCCCTGCTGCCACCCTGTGAAATGCTACACCCTCTTCTATGAAAGCTGTGAGAGCATCTGACAGGAGGCAGAGGGATTTGCTTTTGCTTGTTAGGATATATTTTTTCCACTGTCAGCTGTTCCCCTCCTCATGAAAATTAAGACCGCTTGGGTAAAAAGATGGAAGTGATGCTTTTCTGGTAGCTGATTAAAAATATTTAATCCCAGCAACATAGATGGCAATTCTTACTTCTACTATCATAGACTTACTATTGTCTCTGACAACCAGTGAATTTGATTTTTATCGTTTTAAGTGTATACTGAAGTCCTGTTCTTTGGGTTGGCAATGACATATTCAAAATACATTAATATCCTACAGATGGAGAGGAAATCCAGGGGTTACTTTGAACTGGGTGCAAGCACCTGTTGGTTTACCATAGGACCCCACAGGACTATCAGAGTGACAAACTCTGGTAGATGTTTTACTACTCTTATAGATGAAGCATTAGTATAATCTTGGCTTTTTCATTTAAACTGCTGTCCCTGATCATCTGTGTATGGTTTCCCAAATCAGCATTGCTCTGATTTATTAAGAAATTTAATAGGGGAAAGTATGTGCTCTTTGTGAAGATATGTTGCCAGATCCTTTTCCTGTTGAAAATGAGAAATCAATGACTTGGATGAACAAGATCAGGTTTGCTTTGTAACAAGGAAGCGGATCTGACAGACCAACTATGAAGGGACACCGGTGTAAGGGTGCATGTAGTTGCCTCTTCCGTCAGGAAGTTGAGATCTCCAAATTACTGATGACTAAACTCACAAGTCCTTCCTTATATTATAGTTGAGTCACTTTGAAATTTGATTCTTGGGGGGATTTTTAGGTGAAATTTTCAAGGTTGTAAAATGGATCCTGTGAACAGGAATTTTTGTGTGCTGCTTTAGCAGAGGCAAGGACTCTGAGCTTTATCTTTCCAGTAAGAGGCCTAAAATAATATATCTTTCTGCTGTTGTAAACTTTTTTTTTTCAATAAAATGCTTCTGGGTACACTTAGCTCTTGCCAAGATCAGGAACATCTCAGTAGCCTTTCTGAGACAATGCAGGCTTTGTATAGCTATGGCTGGTAGGGTTTTGGTGACACAGTAAACTCAACAGAGCAAAGCAACTTCTTAGTAACTGCAGAGCTGACTACCTGATATTTAAGGGCATTTCTCTCCTTTCCAATCTTTCATTTGCTATGATCACAAGCAAGATGTCATTTGAAAAGAAGAGAGAGGTTTTTTATATTTTTTAAGAGTGTGTTTTAGAAAATATACTTTGAGTCTGGATATTTACCTAGCTATTTACCTAGTCTGGTATTTACCTAGCTAGATCATAAAGATGAGCCTAAATCAGCACAGATGGGCTTATTTGGCATGAGATGGAAAAAAACCTACAAATGCACAAGAATCCTCAACCAAAGAGCATGACACAACAATAACTTCCAACTATTTCCAAAGTGGGTATGGCTTAACCAGCCACTGACAACCAAAACGCCACCCTTGCCAGCATGCGGGCCATTGGGAGATTTACTCTGGAGAAGCACCACCCCAAGGATGTAGCTCAGGCTTGTATTCGTGTTTTGGCCTTCTGAGTACCCAATGGATGTGCTTGAATTCTACTTGTGAAATGAACTGAAATATTGCCTCTGCATTTCTGTATTTTATCAGAGAAACTTAGTAAGCTGCACCACAAGTCCGGGTGTAGGTTCAGCCACAGCAGGTTGAATTCTCGGTAGCATTAAAGATGTCATTAATTATTGCAATGTCATAGACCTGGAATTCCTGACCTGGGTGTTGCTGCTGCATGTGTACCTGCTCCGCAGGCGGAGCTGAAGGACTGTCACCACCGTGCAGAGTTTATGCATAAAATACCCGGCAAGAGGCAAGAGATGGGTTAGATGCAGGGTGGAGCACAAGGAAATGGTGAGAGAGATCAGCTGGATACAGAGCAGGCGCAGCATGCCAGCAGCCTGGCTGCTCTTGCACTATTTCAGCAACAAAGGGAAGATTTTAAAAGGGGTTTAAGAGAGATGAGCAAAGTTTCTCTGCAGTTGTGACTAGAGAGGTAGTCCCAAGGAGGAATTATGAGGGGAAACAGAAAAAGAGGTACTTGATATAAAGTGTGTGTTCAAAAGCTGCAAGAGGCACCCATTAGCCATCCAGATCTGTCTGCCTGCGCAGGCGCTGTGTGTAAGGACATCCTTTGTTTTACTTGTTAGAGAATGGAGAGCTGGTCAACAGAAGCACAACAGTGAGTGGTGCACTCAAAGCATCAGGCTACAAAAATGATCCTTGTGATAGTATTTGAAAGATGAAACAGCGGATCAAGATTGTCATTATGAAAGCAGAAAAAAGGATGTCGCCATTACTGAGCTAATGTGAGGGTGAGACCCCAGAGAAGATTTTTAGCTATGAGGGCAGAGAGAATAGGCAATGTCTTTGACATGCAAGCAGAAAGCATCAACAGATCTTAGCTGTACCTTGAAAGCAAGGCTGCCCAAATGAAAGCTGTGCCCTGCCTGCAGACAGAGTGGTAGTGATCATTGCAGAAAGGAGAGAAATGAGGTTTGGGGTATCCCTTGGAAGTGGGTGTATTACGGGCTCTGTTTTATCCATGTTGAGGTGGAAGCAATGGCTAGGCTTTCCAGCAGACAGTCTTTCAGAAGATAGCAGAAAAAGTGGGTGAGGAGCATCAGCTGGGCTGGATATTATGGGAAAGCAAATTGAGAGAAATTGAAGCATACAGAGAATTTGCAATTGAACTTGGTAGAAAGATGAGGGTTAAAAGCAAGAGAGAAGTCATCAGGGTTGATGGAGTGGAAATCACATAAAGGCTGAATGGGACATTAGGGGAGAGGCTAATGGATAGTGCTGAGTGGGACCGCTTGAAGGTTAGTGTGGGGGAAATTCAGCAGCAGAGAGCCTGGAGTCTGAGAAACGCGTGCCAAAGAAATGGTCTTTTTTATGAGTAAAGGAAAAGGATCAGGGCAGAAAAGGGAGGGAATAGGTAAGATGGACACAGCATGATGAGGAGGTGATATGGTCATGAGCATAAATGAACAACAGTGAAAAGAGAAAAATGGAGAATCAAAACCGGAGAAGGAACGTGCTGGATAGGTGAAGGGGAGATGTCTTCAGGGGTGGGAAAAAAGTAAATGAGAAAAGAAGGATCCTTGTAAAGAGGATGAGAAAGGGGACGGGGGGGAAACCCATCAACTTACTGAGTGTGGTCTGGTCCTAATTAGGGAAAATCTGAGACAGAGATGCTTCATTAGGGTTTGAAAGCCTTGCTGCTGAAGCAACAAGGTTTCAGGACCTAGAGGGAGGGAAGTGTGAAGAGACTGTGGCTAACTGAGCTCTTTAAAGCTGGAGTGTGTGCTGGTGTGAGAAATAGAGGGTGTGAGGGACAGGCAGCATGCAGGGTGCAACTGTGGGAGCGTTCAAGGCTGGGGAGGGAGGAAGAGCCAGAGCTGGGAAAAAAGGCACCAAAGACAAGGAGGGAAGATAGAGTCAAACACAAATGTGCACGCAGGGGCATGTCCTCAAGATGTTTTTACAACTAAAGAGCACGTTCAGCTTACCTTAATAAAATATTCACATTATTAACATGACTTTAGGCCATGTCCATGTCATATGCATGCTTCTGGCAGTAAAATGTCTGTTGGCTGTGGATGCTGCAATTTAACCAGAGTTCATGCACTAGTATCCACATACTAATGTGAGTGCTACTACTCACAGGGAGCATTTCACTGTCATTAGTATTCCCATTAAAGACAGCACTAATAAGGTGCCTGAAGCTCATAAGCCTATAGTTGCAGGTAAAGCTGCAAGCAGAGATGGATTTCCTGGGTGGGTGTATTCAAACTTGTGGGACTGTAGTACAGTCTGTGGCTTTTGAAGACTGCTGTCATGAGGCCAAGCTTCTTGGCCTCATGAAGTGCGCAAGAAAAGACCCACCTTATCTGACTTGCTGAGTGCACACGTTCAATGGATGGGAAGCTGGAGACACCTCATGTTGGATCAAGGAGATCTGAACATGCCTATTGCTGCTGCCATGTGGTGTCTTACTCAGTGTTTACAAAGTAAACAGGGCTAGGAGATGCTGCTGACAAGGTTGTCTCCTCATGAGGCCCAGGGTAGCTGCAGACATACCCAGTGGTGCTGCACAACCCCAGGGCCCAGGGTAAATGATTGACCTGGACACAGTCCAAACAGGCCATAGCTGTCCTGCAGGAAAGAAAAAATATTTTCATAGAAGCTAATTGCATTGAGCAACAATAAACAAAAAGGCTTCTACGTGCTTCTTGTACATACTGAAGTCTCAAGTCTTGTCTTACCTGTATGAGTCACAGGTCAGACTGTACTGGTCAGAATAAATCTTTCCAAGCACCACAGGGGTGGCAAGGGGTGTCTGGTATACCAGGAGGGTGCTCTGCCTCCTGTGGTGTGTGATCAGTGGGAACACGGTCCAAGACGGGCAGCAGCTCCTGAACACGTCTGTGTCTGCTCTGCTCTTTGTTGCCTTGTAACATGCCAGCCTGCAGCCCCTGCAGCCCCTCCTGATATTGGAAGGTCTTTTCTCTGACTTGTGTTTTACCACTGGTGTTTGCAGATCCTTATTTGAGGTGCTGAGATCAGAGACCATGTCTCCCTGCATTCAATTTTAATTTCTCCCAAGAATTCTGGTTTTCTGCAGGTATTCATCTGCAAGCTTACATTTCTGGTAAGCAGCAAGCTAGACTGACAAACAATTTTAGTTTTTACTGTCTGCTGACCTTATGAGTGTAAGAAAATTCCTGTTGAAATTCCTGTGCAGATTCCTGTCCATTCCCATGGCCACCTGCCTTAGGAAAGTTTATCAGCTCACTGTCTGGTTGATATATGGGACACTATATAAAAAACCTACAGCCCTGAGGGATGTGGAATGAACTGCTGGAAGCCCCGAGTAATGCAGTTAGGTATTGCTGAACTGGGCGCACTGGTAGCCTTGGCTGTTGGCTTTGTCACCATAATGGCAAAAGCCCAGGGCAAACATCTCCTTTGTTCACAGAGCAGTTCCAGGGCTTTTTTCCCTCTAGCTACAGCATTGTCTGGAGTCTTGACTGTGGCTTTTTGAGTCCTGTCATCTCCCAAAGATGGGTTTGTGGTGCTAGGTAGTGGGAAGTGAGGCAGAATTACAACATGGCAGTGATTTGGGAGGTGTGTTACCTGGGATCCTGCTAGCCCCTGGGATGTGAGGTTGCTGTGAGCAGGCTGTTGGCACTGTCATTGTGTCCATCCCATCAGTAAAGCAACACAGTGGAAGGCTGAGCCTCTTCGACCAGCCTCAGCTTGTGGCTTTACCAGGGAGGCTGAAATCTGAACCAAATTGCTTAAAAAAAAAAAAAAAAAAGAGAGAGAGAGAGAAAGGAAAAGAAAATTTATATAAATACAAAAACATTTATCTTTTTTATGTTATATGTTATTGTACTTCTTGTGCAAATCAGTGACCTTTCCTTGACACTGGTACTGGTGATCACTGACTTCAGTGAAGCCAGTAAAAGTGCTCTGTACCTCTATAGGTGCAGAGACAAGGCTTTGGTAAGTTTAACTTTGCAGCTGTTTGGGGAATACCTTGTTTCTTCTAAACGGATGTAGGCTTCTCTGTATGTGCACAGCAGGTATCAGCACAAATCAGTCTCAGTGCTGGATTCTTAATTCCCAAAGCACTGTCAGTCAGCTCTCAGTGCTTAGTTACCATCTTTGTTTTAGAGGGATGATCTTGACAGGATCATTTTCCCTCACTGTGCTATAGTTTCCCCACCAATAGATAGGAAATTTTTTTTAGCTCTTCTCTTGTGAAACACTAGAAATGCACTCTTGAGGAGTGCCATAGGAGACAGGCTGTTAATGAACATATTGCATATATACAAGAGGTGATAGAGATGCACCTACTTTTAGCATGAAGCATCTCTCCATCTTTATATTTTCCAGTAGACACAACAGGTTTTTTTTAAATAAATAAGTTGTGAAAAAATACCCAGTCTCCAAAGGAAATGAAAGCAAATCTGTTGATGGTACAATCTACTTGCCCATGGGCAGTGTAATAAACATAGTTTTATGAAAAATACTGTGTACCTGTAAGCCAGGAAGGTTAGATTTGCAATAAAACTTCATACTGGTAATAGTGAAAATCAGTTAAAGACCATGGACCAGTGCGGCAGGTACCCAAGGCACAGACTGCACAGAGGAGTTGTAAGCTGGAGTGTAAATCTATAGTATCTTTGGACACACTTTCATGTTTTTAATACGTAGACAACTGTATGCTCTTTTTTTCTTGTACTACAAAGTAATCAGAAAGCATCCTGCTGCAGTTGGGGAGCTGTGATCATGCTGCCACAGGGCAGATACGAGGCTATCTGTCCCCGTGCATGTAGTCCTGCCCTAGAAATACCCACAAATGGGTTGGACAAACCCTTTCCACAGCTAAGGACAGCACAAAGAGGATTAGATAAGGTTGCTAGTCATTGTTGTGCAAGTTTCTTTCTGAGTTCTGGATTCAAAGCAAAACTTGACCAAAACCACAGGATCGAAACTCCTCGGTGGCTGGACTCCGTCCATACAGTGAGATATGGCAGTCAGCATGCAGCGCCTACCGCTGACTCACTGCTTCCCCATCCTATGATGTCTGCCTTTGCCGTCTGACATGAGTGTCAGTTTCTGGGATCTTCACACTCTCTGCTTGCTCTGCCTGTGTCCATCAGGGAGTTTGGGTCCACAGCCCGGGACCCTGGAGCAGGATGCATGTTTGCAAGAATGCAAAGTGAGAGGTTGCTGAGCAAGGGGTCTGTGGAGCACCAGGGCATACACAAGCCAGTAGCTGGATATACAGATGTTGGTTCCATGGGAGAGCAGAAGGGATGAACCCTGTCCTCACCAATGTCAGGAGCTCTGAATGACATGCAAGATGAAGGAACCAGGCTTTCATTTTCACTGGGTTTCTACATTGTTCAAATCTGGGTTCCAGCCACGGTGCCAACATGCAGGAAGGGCTTAGCTTCTACCTTACCTCTGACAAGGGGACGCTGCTTCTGTGTCTCCTAAAACAAGCACCGTAACATGAACGCTGGGAGAAGAACAGCATTTTATTGCTCCTTCTATAGATCCAAAACATTTCTATCACATTTCCTCTTCATTTAATCTTAACTGTTTCATGTTGCAATCCGTGCTGTGCTTCCCTATTTCCAAATCACAGCATGATCTTTTTGTGAAAAAATCTGAAAGCTGCCTCCATTTTGAAAGGTGGCTGGCTTTAAACAAAGAGCATCAGTTGGTTGTTAACTCATTTGTTTGTTAATCCTTACCTGGAAAGCAACCAGTGCCAAAATCATTGCATTCTTAAAGCTCTTGCAAATGTCAATCACTATTAAATAAAGGTTTTTTCTGAGTTCACTCATACTATTGTATGTATATGTGCAACAGGGTGCTGAACTAGCCAGGCAAGAAGGAAAATGTATACAAATAACTGATTTTGCAGGAAAGCAAAGAAACAGGTACTGGGGCTTCTGTCTGCGAAGAGCAGTTTGGATCTAGGACAGGGGAAGAGAAGAGAGAAGCAGCACAACTGTCTGCCTGGAAAAGCTGATGGGGAGTCAGAAGGCCAATGGAAAGTGGGATTTGAGGAGATAACTCAAATAGAAGGGACTGAGAACTGGTGGCTGGGCAGGAAGACAGCACATTTAGGCCAGTGTCTAACGTGGGGGCCCTGCAAATGGAGACAACCAGGCGGAGGGACTTGCGGTGAGATGTAACAACCGGCAGCAGGTAATGGTGTGAGCCCAGGGGACTGCTGTTGGACAATGGCAGGAGGGGGAGATGGGGCAGGTCATCCAAGGAGTCTGGATGGAACCCTAGCTGGAGTGCTTGGGGGTGTGAATTTGGGGCTTTTTGCAGCATGATCCTTCCCTTGGGAAGCTGGAAGGAGCCCCTCGCTCCTGCCTCTTCTCTCTTTCGCTGCTGCTGCCAGCAAATGCCAGGCTGGGCTGCCACCCTGCTGCTGAGATTTACTCAGTTACTTCATGGAGCAGAAGTCTATGTAGTAAATCTCATGTGCTACCCCTCAGAGTGACACACGCATCAGTAGGATGCCACATGATGGAATTTTGGGTTGAGTTTCAGTTTGCATCCAAAAAAACCACATACAAGCTTAGGAAACAGTGCACAGATATATCCTATTCAGAAAAATATACAAAGTGTGTAATTCACATAGTGCCGGATTTATAGTCTGCACAATCCTAATTTGCCTTCTGGTATGCATTATTATGGTATGATCCTGTTTTTTTGACACATTAAGTACAGTGGACTCATTTTGTAGGGTTCTTGCCATATACCATGTCTGAAAAGGAGGGTGGTCGGTGAGAAATTTATTTGAAATTTTTTTTTGTCTTGCTGTTCAGGATGTAAATGGTTTATGTATGCTGTTGCACTGCTTTGCGCTGAAGAGAGAGATTTATTACTCTTTGGCTTTTTAATGGTGTTTGTCTCTATAGCATTAAAAAACTTACAGACAGTAATGAGATAATCTGCACAACAACTCTTTGATATTTATTTACTAAAAAAATAGAGACACAGAATATAAATTAAGGAGTTTACCATAGTTCTGACTGTGCAGTTTAGGATGCCAGGGTCAGGCACAGTGAAGTTTTGAGTTAAAGGTCATCTTTACTGAAAAATGTACCTTTGGGTTAACAAGCTCTAGGTATAGATTTATGTCAAACTAAGAGGTTATTTTTCGGTGGTCAGTAATAAGCACGTGCAAGTGAGTTGAAGCGTTATTTCCACATTTTCAAAATCATGCAACCATATATTTTTTCTTTATAATGACATTAAAAAATTTGACCAAATTTAGCAATAAAAATGGGGCAGACAATCCAGAAATTAAATGTTTGCCTTGGGGTAAAACAAATCGCCTCTATCTGTTTGGTTTTTGCACTTCATCTAACAGCATGAGTCAGTTGCACTGCTTGCCTTATGACTCTATTTTCCAGAAAACTTAGTTTTGCTTAAGATCCACATTTTCAAAGTGCATTTCCCAGCAAGTTCACTTGCAGCACTAAGTGCTCTTTGCTTCTGCAAGCCAACTGCAGGCTAGCAAATGTTCCCACCCAACAATAAGGGACAGGCAGTCAGTGACCATCTGTACAAAGCTTGGTTTAAATGCCTTAGCCAGTGATACACAGGATCCATGTGCAGAGCAAGGACAGAAAACAGTAATCAAGAGCCTGTTTATCTGCCTTAGCTACGAGATCTTCTTTCTTGCAGTGCATCAGGTGCCACATCACATCCGATGTCTATGGGAGAGTAGTGGGGACAGTGGCCACCCTCAGTGCCTGAGCCCAGCTTCTCTGCTGGAGCAGGGCCACTCCTTGCACTGCACGGGGAGTGAAGGAGGCCACCATCTCCCATGAGGGTCCAGAGCAGTGCAGGATCCAATCTTCAGGACCCAATTTCTAAATATCAGGTGCTCCAAGGGAGCTCTGGCACTTCTCAGGGGGAGCAGAACATTGCAGTGCTTGGTCTCCCATGCATGGATCTGCAGCGTCCATCCAGACCCAGGCTGGCACCTTTACCTAGTGAAACACGGGGGTAAGGGCAGCAGTATCACCTGCCAGGTTGGAGGGTACCCAAGGAAAGCACTGCAATTCTTCTGTTCCTTCTGGACCAGAGAGCCTGTGTTGGGGTGCACGCCCAGAGGCAAGTGGCTGGGGTGGGGAAATGCCAGCCCACTGCCACTCCATAGCCAGGGAGCTGTGGGGCCAGGAGGAGAATCTGCAAGAAGAGGCATCCTTGCCACCAACAGCTGATTAGGTTTTGGACTGGGAAGGGAGAATCTTAGGATGTCATTTCTGTGCCATGGCCCATTTCTGTACGTTATCCACCTACCTGCACATTCGTGGGATACAAGAGGTAGGAGCAAAAACTAGCTTCTCATGGGCAGGAATCACCTATGCTCTGAATTGCGCTGGTTTAGGGGTTGGCTTCAGGATGGTTCTGGATGCAATAATCCCACACGTGTCCCTGCTGGTAGGCTGGAGAGCTGGTGAGCCTGGCCCAGCAGGACAGGTGAGCAGTATCTTGCAGGGGTAGCCTTTTTCACTGACACTCTTGCAGCTGGAAAAACAGCCTGTGGAAAAGATAAATGAGGCTGGTGTTCTTAGCATGATAAGAAAAGATAGGAGGATAAAGAAGGAAGATGTGGAAGACAAATAGTGAGGAGAGTGCTGAGGACTGTGATATTACCCCCTCTATATCTCCTAGAGTTAGACATTTCCTCACTTAGGGATTACATCCAGCATGGCTCTGACTACATTACACCTCTTCTAGAGATCTGTTTAATAAAAGTGGTTTGTAAAAAGCAGGAGTCAAATGTAGCAGTCCACCCCATGCTGCTCAGGTGTTTGGCTCTTCTTTTCATGGTGGATGGTAATTGTAAGTGATAGTTACCTAAAGCTAAGCTGTTTTCAGGTGAGGAACAGGAGATTTGTAGGAGACTGAGATGATGAGACTGTGGACTCAGAGGTGCCCACTGCACAGTGCTGTCTCGCTGCTTTGCATTTTGCCTTCAGACAGGCTAGGGCTGAGGTACAGCTGTACAAGGGGGCTGCTTCACCCCCCACCATGAGCCATCCCAAAAACCTCTGTGACTTGAAAGGTGCAGGATCAGAGCTTGAACGCATTAAATGTACCAGCCAGCGTGAACTGGCAAAGATTTGGTTCTTCTAATATATAGTTCTAAAGCAGAAGCAGACAAATGAAAGATGCTCATTGCACTGAGGGTATCACAGACACCAGAGGGAAAGGCAGCCCCTGGTCAACCAGCTTGAAATCCAGAGTCAAAAATAAAGCACACAGAGCAACCTCCCTCACCCATAGCAAATGGCTGAAGGATGAAACCTGTCCTGAGTGGGCTGAAACACAATACATCATGCTGCAGCCTTCATTGAGCAAGCCCAAGTTGTGAACATGCTTATGAAAATGAACGTCTCACAACCACAGAAAAGGACCGCCCCTGAGAAGCAAAAGAAGAGTTTGCACCTCTCTAGTAGCAGACACAGCATCTAAACTCTTCTTCCAACCCACCATGGTAGCAGTATGTTCCCTCTCATGCACCTGCACCCATGCTCATTGGCACTTTCTCTGTTCTTCTGCAAGGTCACCAGTTTTGAGGAGGACCTGCAATGCATGACAATACCTTCATAACACATGATGGTAACTTTTCAAAAAGTGCAGAATTGTCATTATCATTTCATGTCTGCTCATTCTTGTGTTCATTTAATGGGACAATCATAGACAGTGCAAGCTGCCCTCTTTTCATCTTCAAAACTGGCATTGGCTGGCCCAGCTGTGTTGGCCAGATCATATTTAATTCCTTCTTCTCCCTGTCCTTCCCCACTCCAACAAAACTAGGGGTCATACCTGACCATCTTACCAGAAAAAGCTCATCATCTGCTGGCCAGACTTTGCCTGTATAGGTTGTATGTGCAGTGTGCTGGTACAATACACAGGGAAAACAGCCAGAATTTTGTGTGAGCCAAGGCAGCTTGCAGTAGTGATCATCTAGCAGCAGCTCACAGCCACCTTGGTTGTCTAATGGAGCAAGGAGAGACTGTGTCTACACTGGTTATGCCTAATTACTTGAAACAGGTGAAAATCAGCACATGGTTTTCTGGCTTTCAAAGCTGAATTGGTGTCAGCCCCCTTGGAGATTACATGCATTATTGTTGTTGTACTTGAGCAGCTTTTTTTTTCCTTTATATTCTTTCTCTGTTCAAACTTTGATTTAATATTCCTTCACTGCCTCTGTTTTGCTTACTCTGTGCTTTAGTGCTGAGAGATTTCCTGCCTGTATATTGAAAGTTTTTAATGAAGAATTTCAGCAACACTTGGAGTTACCAGTAAAAGCCCTCTGCAGATTTTGACAGAAGAATGAGTTATATGAAATTACTTCTAATCTCTTTATCCTTGTCACACCACTCTGCTATGCAGTAATACACCAAAGAATTTCCAGAAAGCAAAGGTTGGCGACTTACAATAGCTACCAACTTGGTTGAAAAAATAAATAATAAAGTAATTGGGAGGTGAATTCAATTTGCTGCTGTGTTAGCTGAGGGACAAAGGAGGGGGAAAGTAGAGAGAGGAGGCTGGGAAAGGTAAATGCTTCCTCAGTTAACTAAAAAAAAAATATTGGGGCCAAGCAATCCATTTCCCTCAAAAGTTTAAAACGTATTCTGAAAGATAAAAGTGAGGCATTTTGGTTGACTTTATCATGGCAGCTATCAATGGCACGTTGTTAATCCCTGTTAGAGTGGCAAAGCTGCAAAACAAATAACAGCATGTCCTTGAGTGCACCAGTTCTGTGCCTGACAGATTTTCATTTTTTACCCTGTTGCATAATGCTGGCATGCACACATGACACGTAGTGTATGAAACGTTCTGGGTAGGGCTTGATCCTGCCTCCGTTCAAGTCAAGGGCAATAGTCTGCCAGCTCTCAAAAGAGGCAAGGTCGTGGCATGTGCTGGAGCCAACCGCAGCTCAGCTGGGAAGCCAGGCAGGAGTATTTTAGAGTAGGTCAGCTGTCTCCCATTCTAGTCCAAGCCCACCTGCACTTGTGCAAGGACTTACCTTTTGTAATCCCATGGCAACTAATGGCTTTCACCATTTCTCTGCTGTTTTCTCAGATTTATTTCCTTAAAAGAAGAAAAAAAAAAAGAAGGAAAAAGAAACCCCAGCTATTATTTCTTCCTGAGATACACAGAGAAAACAGTATCTTGATTTTCTTGTGCTCTATGTTTGTCAGTCTTAGCCAAGCATTTTGTGTAGTTGTTATGTGATTTAAAAAAATAAGATGAAATGTGCGTGGGACTGAAAATGCAGTTGCTATTCTTCATCTATTTATGCCATCATACATGTGTGATTAGGCTGTGATCCTGCGTAGCAGCCTAGGAACCTACGGACTGCTTGAATCATCTTTCTGTAAAAGGGCCAGGAGATGTGTTATTTAATTCTTCTACTAGATCAGCAAGATCTGTATATACTAAATTTGTATTTCATACACACAGCCAGCATCAGCCCACACATGTGATGAAACATCAGCATAGAAAGCCATACCTGTACTTTTTTTTCCTTATAATACGCAAGCTCATCAGGATTCCAGCTGGGGGGAATGCATAAACAGCACACTTACCAAGAAGTAAAGATTTTGTAAAAATAAAACTATTTGTAAACTTGGTTCAGGTTTGCAAAACAATACTGTCTATGTAAAAATAAAAATTCCAAGGAAAGCATTTCCGCTTTTCAATTTGGAGCACCTTATGTGAAAATTTTTGTAAATTTTAAAGAAGCACTACAGAAAAAAATCAAACTGAAATGGATTTTTTTTTACTGTGTTGAGAAAAGCAAGAGAAAAGAATCTTTGCTACTGTTGTTTCCAGAGTCAACTTGTGATATGAAGAAAAAAGGTTGTTTACACTGCTCTACTTTTGATACTTTTATCTTCCCAGAAGGAGTAAAGACGTGGCACTGGCACTTGATGACCACACCATTCTCAGCTGGTTTGAGTAGGGAGTTTTTATACGACAGTTCAATCCTGAATGCTCTTTCAGCTCTGTGGAAACTTACTTGTGACGTATGCAGACCATCCAGAAACATTAGGTATAGATCCCTTATCACATTTTTGCAGACTCAACCACATTCCTGCTTCCATAGAGAACGGTTCTTCTAGCTGCAGGCAGTACAAACTTGTTGCAGTGCTAATTATTTGATCATCTGCCTCAGTATTTCCAGATGTAAAAGATTTCTTTATTTTGGTTGTTAAAGAAGGGATTTGGTTTTCTATCTCTGTTCCACATTAGCTACATCTCTGCTAGTAACCTAAACATGCCCGAAATTGCTCCCTGGCACGGAGGCTAATTGCCTCCAGAGGAGGATGCTGTCTTGCTTGCCAAAAACAAATGGCTGCACCCAAAACTGTGTGTTAGGAACAATCCAGAGCTCATCCTAACCCCCAGCCTGTGCCTGGGAGAGAAGTATCTGCCCTCTGGTTTGGGTGACTGGTATTTAAATGACGTTGGACCAAAGTCTGTTGAGGGCTGTTCTGGCCCTTAAAGGGTGCAATTGGTTTCCGGCAACCAGGAACCCTTGCTGACATGATTTAACTTAATTTACTTCTGTAGAGGTAGTTCTTACAATCCCCCCCTCCCTTACTGGCACTGATCATCACAGCAGCCTTCTTTCAAAGGCTCCAAAATCAGGTGTATATTATTATGACCCCAAGCAAAGTATTTACATTCAAATAAAAGTACAATTAGCGCTATGGGCATCAACAAGTGTTCTAGAATGAGGCTGGTGGCAGAGAAAGGAGCCATCAAGTTAAAACCCTGGGATCCATGGGATGTCTGCCCAGGAAGAAGCAGTGAAAGAAGGCAAAATGACAGGTAGCGGCAGATGCTGATGGTGAGGGTTTCTGGCTGCTGCCGAACTGAGCAGTCTTGCTGGGAATAAAGTAAAATTTCCTGAGCGGGCATAAGACAAGAGTGTGTTTTCAGAGGGGGAGGAGGTGTCTGGAGGCTCTAATGGGCTATTTTTGGTGGGTTTTTTAGTAGGGAGGAAATATTTGTTTAGCACAAGCATGCTGTGGATTTAAATTCCATTTCCCCTAATCTAGCTTTACTGGGGATGCTATTTGCAAGCAGTTCCTTGTTGCAGGAAGAAAACAGTTGACTTTTGATTCCCATGGAAATGCAAAAGAAGACGATTCTTTATAACTGAGACCCTCCCTGGTAGGACAAGGTGGAAAGTCATTGAGAGCCACTGACTTCCCAGCTGGTCAGTACAACAGGAATGAGACTGGGCTGCTTTGTTAGCTTAGCTGCAGACAATACTTCTGAGGAAAGTTTGGAGTTACGTTGTCCTTAGCCAGCATTTGGCACTACTTGTATATGCCTGTATAGTCAGTAGGCTACAGTAATATACCTACAGAATAAAAGAAAATACCTACATTTCCTTTGCAAGAAGAATACTGGAGATCAAACGATTTTAATTAAAGCTGGTTTTGCCTTCCATATCTAGAACAAAGTCTTTCCCTGTTATGCGGCAATATTGAATTAAATGGAGACACTTTTTTCTATGGAATATACCTGGTTTAACTGTCATCTGAGATTTTGTTTCACAGATTAATTTTGTTATCCACTTCTTTCACCCGCATGTGCTAGGCTAGCATTTGTTAGAATGAACAGCAACAACTTTGTTTCTCAGTTATGTCTAGTTTAACTAACATCTAATCCTCTTAGCTTTTATACCTTCACAAACAGGGATTTGTTTGGCTAAAAACTTTTAATTAGCGCAATCACATGGAGCAGGTATTTAACAACCCCAAGGCAAACCCGTTTCAGACATCAGAGGTGTCTCACCACCAGATTGAGCGAGCTAAGTCTAGGAGCCCTTTTCTGCACGCTGCAGAACTTGAATTACAGGTTCGGTGAGCGGCTGGCACCCAGTTTTTCTACATAAGTGGGCAGCATTCTTTAACGGTAACTTGCTGGCTCCAAAAGTTACCAGCTCCAAACATTGTTTCGTGCTCCTTCGCTGGCCCCCCTGGTCTCTGCTCTCCCTCCAAAGCAGCCCCTCATTTTGTGCTTGCACAAGTCAGTCCAGCTCTGAAGAGAGCCAAGGATCTTCTTGTAGGACTACAGAAGACCTGGCAGGTCACGGGGGAAATAAATACATTAACAGACCAAGCAAGGATTGAACCTGCTGAACTTTTGATCTTAGTAATTTGAATCCAGAAGAAAGGCTGCTCAAGTCCTAACCCAGGAAGCACAGGGTCACTGCTGCGGGGCAGGCGAGGCTGGGGAGGGAGCACTGGTGCCTGTGAGACCCATGCTCCTGTGGTGCGTGAAATCAAATGAGAAAAGGAGTGGCTATCACGAAGCGGAAAAATGGACACCGGTGAAAAAGCAGGAGTGAATGCTTGCATAATATGCTAAACATGTAATTATTAACTTGAGATTAGCTTTGCTGCAGAACCAGGGCCACAGCCGTGCAAAGCCCACTCATGAGCATACATAAGTGATTCTTGGGTCCAGGCTGTTTCTCCATCAGTGTCTCTCAGTAGGGATCCTGTGGGGCTACCTGGAACATTCAGCACTGCCCTTCAGGCAGGTCTCTGGGGGAAACGCCAGCAATATTGTGATTGGCTGAGACTGGAGGGAAAGACTATGAGTGGTAGCTAGCAGAGGTATCACTTGGTTGCACTTTTCGATCACTAATACCTTCTTCTGCTGTGTCTGTCATTGTGAAGTTTTCAAAACGCCTGTGCCAGTAGGAGTGCTGCTGACCAAGTCAGCCCTGTTGAGTGCACTGCTGTGGAGTTATCTTGGGCCTATGTTCTCATCTTAGATTTCCTTTGGAACATGCCAAAAGTAGAAATAAATAAATAAATAATTTAGAAACAATATCAGGATTTTCTCTTTAACTTCAAAACTGCTGGAGAAGTGAGCCCTCAGCATCTACAATTTTCAGATGTAAATAGACATTACATAGAAATATGTAATAGACATTAGCTTTAACTGATTGCCAATTAATCTAAGGTATTTAATACATTTGTCCTCACATTCATTTCCTCACGTATTCATTCCTGGCTCTAGCTGCTCCTCTTTAGGATGCCAGTGGTAGAGCCAGGTGGCCCTGCCTCAGCAAAGGATCAGAGGCCTGGAAGGTCTGTGTAGTGAGCAGGCTTGACACACTCTTAGGATGCCTTAGCACACGCAGACCTGTGAGGAATACAGCTGGCCAGGCTGTTTTTTACAGGCGTGGTTATGATGAGCTGTCCCAGTATGGGAGGAGAGCCAGGTAGCTTTATGGTACATGTGCAAATGCAGGGTACCTCGTAAACATATTTTGTCATGTTCTAGCTAAATCTAAAATTGGTTTTTAAAGCAAATAATTCTGATGAATGGATGTAAAATCAATTGAAAATATGTTGCCTGAACAAGACCTTCATGATCAGGCAGAATTTCTGTTACAGACCACTTACTGAGAGAAGTTAAAATAGCAAAACCGTGAAGTATTATAAGTTGTTACTTAGGAAGCCAGCCTTAAAAAATGTTCACTGTCTGAGCTCATCCTGAACTTTTGGCTTTCAGATGGCATCTGAAAAGCTCACAGAGTTCAGTTGGTTGAGTTATTTTCTCAGTAGCACCTTCAGTAGACATTTGCAGAAAGCTGTAAATATAGGATTGCTCACAGGGTTGATGATGTTAATATCATTAAAAGGTCCACTTTCTGGCTGAGTCTTACAGCTAACTGAAAGAAAGCCATGGGCCAAGTGAAAATGTAGCAGAGTGATGTGATGGGAGGGAGATATGATGTTAGGTAGTATAATTAAAAGCTAATGAGTCCATCTAAATAGTGAGGGGTTCTCAGCTTTAATAGCCCAAGTTTAGTACACCAAGTAAAGCAAAATCTTTGCTACTTTGCTGAGTACCAAGACAAGAGCAATTGTGGGAATTCAGTGCTCACACACAGGCAATTAAATACTTGGGCTCATTGGCCCACACCAAAGTTTGCATGAGTGTTACACTCAGTACATTCAATGTCCAGCCCAGGAGTGTGGGCTAAAGTTTTGCAGTGAGGATGTGCAGGAAGCCTGGGCAACATGAACATTTTAGTAAATTCCCTAATTCCTTGGAAATGAACAGGCAAAACATACACATGATACTCAGCTTCTGGCTGAGTAGGCTCAGGCAAAGAGACCACCATGAAGGGCTCTTTGATTGGGGTCTATAAAATCCTGGATGATGTGGAGATGGTGAGTGGTGGTGAGCTGCTCACTGACTCTTCCAATGCAAGAGGTAGTGACATTTAGACAAAGCTGTAGGAGCCATTTTCAGAACAAAGGGAGATATTTCTTCATGCAACAAATACTAGATCTGTGGAACTCTTTGCCAAAGTGTGTGATAATTGCCATTTTTGCAGGCATTCAGGTACCAGAGCACCTGTGGGGAAGTAGGTTGCTCCCTCAACTATGCCATAGCTATAGGTACCAGCTGCAGAGGAAGACAGTAGGGCTCAGTGGCAAGAGCGTTGCATGATGGTGTATGTTGACTGGGGATCCAGTAAGACACAGGCTAAGCTCTTTGAAGCCATGCTACCCACATGTGCTGTAGTGCTCCCAGTTATTTAAGCTAGGAAGGTTTTTTAACCCTGTTAAACTAGCCTGACAGAATTGACCTAGCTGAAAGCACCTTCTTCTCTGTGTCCCCTACCCCCTTTTGTCCCTCTCTGTGCACGGGAAGACTCAGAATTGAGCTCTGTACTGTCTTTTATGAAACCAAAATAATTTTTGCAAAGTTTCTGCATTAACAAATTACTCCAAGTTGTTCCTTTATCCTCTAAGTAAAATACCCTTCACAGCAATACAACAAAACTTGTATTGCCCTTGTGCTTGAGAACATATAGCAGGAAACATTATACTCAGTAGTTTAAATTGACTTGCTTATCTTCAGACCACCAGAAAGAAAAGCATTATTTATCCCCCTCTTTTATACTGCAGCAATGATGAGCACTTTGTTAAAGCGTATTACGTCAGTGTCATTCCATTGCCTTAAACTCTGAAGCTGTGAGGAGGGGAGGCTGTGGCCAGCTGATTCTGGTCCACTCTGTTTTGTAGGTTTGAGTGCCGATGTGGCACAGTACAAGCAGTATATGTTATGAAATCAGAAAAAAATCACTCTGATATTCCTACAGCTTAGGAAAAAAGTTTACATTATTTAAAATTTAAAGAACATTAAATTTTAAAGTTAAAAATTTCGATTTATTTAATATTTAAAGAAATCTTTTTAATTGAAAAAAATTAAAATTTATTTTAAAATACATTTTAAAAGCAATGAAAGCGATGCTGCGTAATTTTTGCACACATACATGCACAGAAGCATGAGAGTTGTGTCAAATGTGTGTGCATGCCGTCATAAACTGTGAGTTTCCTTTCTGGGGCTGCAGGGAGTTAGAGCATGTTTCCACAGGGACTTTTATTTTAGATCTGTACATATTTGCACTACCTGGGATACAGATTTTTATAAAAAGTTTTATAAATGGCATCTGAATTTTGAAAGTTGTATTAACCGCTATAGCATTTTTAGGTTTTGTCTCAGAGGGGATAAAGCAACTTATTCCTGATATTAGTCACATTGCTTAAAGCTCTGCCTTGACTGTAGTGGAATTATGCTGACTTGCTTTAACAAAGAATGCAGGCTCATTAGGTTAAAAGAAGTTGTCTCAAATCATGTCCTGATACCCCAGACAACTTGGTGGATTCTGCCTGATATGTTAATTTGAACGACTGAACACTGTATTGTTTTTCTTTAGGCTAGAAATGTGGGCATTTAACTTGGATATTGCTTCTGTGTCCTAGTCACAAAGCAAAAAAGACCTTGGAGGCACAGGTGTCTAAAAGAATGTCACCAGTAATATGAAAGGAGTAAAACCTCTTTTTGAGCAACTGCCACAGTCCCACCATGTCCTTTTTCACTCAGCTGGAATAAAATCAGTAGAAAATTTGATATCTAGAAATCCATTTCCCAGGGATATGGGTTTTTAACAAGGCCATGCAAAATTCCTTTCACCTTCTCCGGAACGTAATTTATCTTCTTTCCTTCTTTGCATATAGCACTTCATATGGGCCTACAGATGGCAAGTGAGCCATTTTAGCAGAATTAAGGCAATATAACTCCCCTGCCTCCATTTCCAGTCGCAGTGTGGAACAGAGCCTCCAGGACTAAACAAACATGTGTTGGCTTGCCCTGTAAGGCACCCAAGGCATGCTAGCCTAGGGCATGGGACATGGTAGACTATTTGCTCACTAAAAATAAATTCCCTCCGAATGCCCACTAGTAGCTCCACCGGCTACAGAAGCCCAGAATTTTGCAGAGGTCCTGATAACCAGCAGCATCATGAATAGCACAGGGATGGAGGGAGCTTTGTTTGGAAGAGAGGTCCATCACTGGGCAAACTATATCAGGCTCAAGGAGCCTTGGCACAAGTCTGGGATTTTAAATCCAGCTCTCCTTCATTTCTCTCCCTCAGAGATACAGTATCATGGATGGGAGATCTGCACGCCAAAGGATGCTACCAGTTTCTTTTCTGTTCCTTAATGAATAATGTAATCAGCAAGATGCAAACACCAAAAATATGGACTAACATGCTGATGAAAATGAGGTTTCAGCAAGTGCTAATCCATGTGCCATTTTTTGCAAAGGCTCACTGCAGGCTCTGCCACACAGTCCACAAACTGATTCATAGCCTGGAATTTCAGGCTCACACACAGTGTGATCCCAGAGGCTTATATTCATCACCACTCTGCCTGGTGCACATTTTTTGTGGGCTTAGCACGGTAAGAAAATGTTGATTGACACTGATGATTTACTTAACTGCAAGCAAATGAAATGGTATTCAACCTAGCAATAAAGTGGTGTCAGCCAAGAACTAGAAATGGGCTCAGTAACTGGGATTTAATCAATAATGAACTGTAGCATCCATCATAATAGCATCTAAGCATCAAATGTTCGCGTGAAGAATAGCAGCAAATCCAAAAGGTGCAATTTGTCTTCCCTTTGTGCTTCCATTTGTTTATTTGTACTGGCTGAGTTGCCCTCACTTGTTTGTATCTAGGAGTGACATGGTTACAACACACCATTGCCTTCGTTCTGGAGAGAAGCCTGCTGTGAAGAAACATCTTACCTTTCCCTTAAATGTGCTGGAGTTACAGCTCAGCCTGGCTGGGGTGGTGAGGTGCTCCCCAGCTGCCTGCCGCTCTTCCAGCATCCCGCCAGCCATGATGGAAGTGAACACTGAGGCAGGGGAAGGACCACAGGATATCCACCCTGGTGGCAGGCTCTCAAGCCCTGCTCTTGAACTAGTGCCCCAACAGAGAAGTTACCTTGCAGACAGGAATGAGGCTGGTTGGAGGTGGTGCCAGCTGGTAGGACAGGCTCTCACCGGCTGCATGCCGTAGCTCTGTGAAAGACACCGCAGTAGCACTTCTCACCTCGGCTCAGACAGACTCAGTGTCTAGCAGGAAGTGTTTTACTATTTTTAGTGAAGCAAATATATGTGGCAAATAGGAAATTTGCAGACACAGCCTTGGCTGTCCCCAAACCAAAGTAAAGACATTGCTCTTTGTTGTGTCAGATCTGTTCTCACCCTCCACGGTTCTTCACTTTTGAGCAGTCATGTGTCCCTACTTCTCACCTGATCAGTGGGTGAGGGTATGGAAACACTATTCATGATCTAGATCATTTTTTTATTTTAATAATGAAATAGATAAGAGCTTTCTGACTTTTCCTAGGATGAATGGTGCTAGCCGCTTGTTCTCGTGGAGACAGTGCTGTACTTTAGCAAAAAGAAACTCTTCAGAAGTGGCCAAGATGCTCAGTTTCCCAAGTGTCGCCATCCCTACTTTTTTAACTAGTAGCCGGCTAACGCGTGAGATCAGATAAATACATTCTATATCTCAAAACGCTTCCAGTAACATTAGTGAAACCAAATATTTTTGGCATTGTGTTTTCCTTCAAAGCTCACCATATCAAAAGAGGTGAAAACACTATGTGAAAATAATTGAGCAAGTGAACTGGGATTCCTTCAAGGGAAAGGCTGTGCAAGTGTAAGCCATTAATAGCATTTAAAACCCACAAGTACGTTAATTGTAACATGAAATACTATCACTGCACAATACTTTTGGATTATTCTGTAATACCAATCAAGTCTGGGTTTAGATTCAGGTGATACGTTGCAAAAGAAAAAGGAGAATACAATCAATCATGAAAAAATCCTGTTTTCAGGTTTGCAATACCATTCTCACTCTTCTCAACATTGCCAGACTGCCAATGCTTTGCTTGGTTTCAGAATCTGATGTTTTATTTATTAGTGTTGGGTGACTCTTAGACAGTCACCTAGCCACCTTTCCTAAGGCATCTTTTAAGGCCTTTCTTATAAACTGGTGAGGCTTGGAGTGTTGGTAATCAGTAAAATATGATTTGTCGCCTCTCTTCACAATGGTCTATAACATCAGTTTAGTTCCCTCAATGTTATTTTAGAACAACAGCTTCCACACATATATTCCCTTGTGTTTATGAAACAAAAAAAATCTAGCTGTCCAGGACTGATGTGCGGTACCATAAAAATAACCCAACGAGGAGTTCACAACACAGGCAAAAACTTCAATACTCTTCAATATCCACACAGAATAAACTGAGCTGTGTTGGATCAAATATATCCTTTCATTTCAGGTGTTTAAATCCTCACTGGTTAGGGAACCATTTTGGCTCTACAAAGGCAAATATCTGGCTCTAGTATGGATGAAGCTCAACCCAAATGCAAACTGTTTTCCTCAGAGAGGTTTTTTTCTAAGCAGAGGTCTTGCAAGAGCAAGCTGGTTCTGAGAGTCCCTCTGTCTTGTGCAAAGGTTAATGAGAGTAAACTGTGTAATTCCAGTTTTAACATAAATCAAATCCAAGCCTCAAATCTGAATTGTAGCCTGCAGGTAAGCTGGACTGAGACTCAGCCAACCACAAACAGCTGCACCTGTGCTTAAAAATAGCACTTTTTTCACAGAAATACATGTATCCAGCAGCTCCCAATTCCTTAGCAAGCAGGGTTCTGTATGTCAGCTCTCAAAATGCAGCGTCTGCCTAAGCTGAAAGGTTACAATGTGAGTTTTACAGAATCCAGTGAAAGGTTTTAAATTCTAAAACACATGTAAGAACAAGAGTTCTGGGAGTTTGAATCAGGGTTTTCCCACTAGCCATGCTGCAAGCCTCAAGACAGATGGGTTGCAAATCAGTTTGCAACTGATCTCTGAAAATGCATTAATGCTTGCAGAGGAGGCATTATAGATTTTCACTTAAATCATTCCTTTGCATGGAAAAACAGATCTACTTTGAATGTTAATGGAAAATCTAAAAAATAGAAATACCATAAAACTACTCTGGGAAACTGATACACTGGGTAAATGCTGCAGCTTTCTAGTACAGAACATTGCGTTAGTTCTCCAGCTTTCATACAATGGACAGTGTGGTGAACCGACAGACAGACAGGAACATTACATGCATGAAGTATTACTGGTTGTGTGCACGTGACAGCAAATGTTATCTGGTTTTTGTCCTTACATAGGAGAAAAAACAAGTTTAGCAACATATTTTATTTGCACATGTGATGTAGCTACTGTAGAGAGGGCATTGCTGGTTCTCCTAGGCTCCCTTTATGTGAAGATTTTTAATAAGGAAGAAAACCTGCTTGGGGCTATTTTTATCATAAAGCGGAAAAAGGTTTGTTTTTGTTTTTCTTTCTGAATCCTTACACTCTCAGTTCCCGCTCCTCCTTTCACCCATGCCCCTGGACCAGCTCCACCATCTAACTTCCCTGTTTTTCTGTAGTCAGGCTCTTTTTTGCTGTCACCTCCAGCTCTTTTCCTTTCCTCGGTAGGTGGACTCATCTCTTTCACCTTTGTGCCAGTTGACTTCCAGCAGCCGGTAGAGTGGTGCCAAATGTTTAGGATGAAAGCAGATGACACATCAATTCTTCCTTCATCCAGGAACTAGCTGTCCTTTTGGATATGTTCTTTCAGTATGCTATTATTTTACCTGATTCATTCACATTTCTTTAGAGCCAGCATTTGTAAATTCTGTTTTTACTGCTTCCTCTTTCCAACTCAACACCCATTTTCTCCTTGTAGATCATACATTTTCTCTTTTCTCACTAGCATTATTATGTCTCAGTAGTTATCCCTCCAAAACACCTTACCTCACACCAGCAGCTGGTTTGCCCCATCCTATTTTTAGTTTCCCTTAAGAATTTATAGATTCCCTCTCATCTCTTCTGCATGCAAGATGTCTCCTAGCTCTGCCTCACCTTCCTTTCCGTATCACCTGCCCTGTAAGAAGTTCACAACTCCTGAACCATGCCTGTTAATCTCTGTGATTCTCTATTAACTTCCTTCCAGACAGTTATCAAGTCTCTGACTCCATCCTAAGCATCCTCAATCTTCCTCACAATTTTGTGGTTGCCCATCTAGCTCCAGCCATGTCTTAGCCATGTTGCTACCTCTTAGGTGAGGTGGACGTGCTGTAAAAGACGTGTACTGAAACTTTTGACTGCATGGAGATAATTAGGCAGTAAATAATAGCTTCCAAATATTTAAGTATAGTCCTCAGGAACTGGCCTCACAGTACCAGTATCTCCTCTGAGATTTTCAGCAAAGCAAATAAGAACAAAAAAGATTTCATTTATCTGCTTGGCAGTATCTGCTGGAAAGGCTGATTCAGCCCCAGCTTTTCCATTCAGCTTTAGAATCTCCATATGTATTATCTTCTTAAGCGTTATTTTAAAATAGAAACCTTACTTGTCTCCTGAGGTTCACCCAAAGCAGCTAGCTGCCCTTGTGGAGTCCGATGAAGAAGTTTCATGTCATCAAATGTTAAGCATTGAACTAGATGTCAAATATTTGCCCAAATTTAACATAAGGCACTAAGGACAGTGCTAAGACTGCTCATTGCTAAAATGTCTGCAGGCTAAATTCAGTTCCAACGTCAAAGCCCAAGAAAGTAGCCATTTTTAGCAACACATGTATACTTTTCTGTTAGAAATTCTTAATTTTACAGCTCCACATATCCAGTCAGATGTTGCAAAGCATTGTAAAAGCTAATGTATCGCGACAGAAAGATAATAGATAAGTGCATAGATATAGGCAGACAGCCCATAGATGTTGATTCAAGTATTCTCCTGTATAAAATAAACAATTTTATTCTTATCTTAAAGCAACTACAGGGAAAAAAAAAGTCCTGTACTAAGCTGTGGCTTATAATTATTTAATTAATATGAATAGTGAGTGTATTTAAAAGTAATTAAAAATGTCTTAACTAAAATGTAAGCGGAATTACTCTTTTTAGTAATACCCATTTAAAGGAGGAAATCAGTAAACACACTACACTACATGAGGGTTGTTTCATTTTTCAAACTTTTACTAAGCAATAGTCACAGAAACCTATAAACAATTTATTCTCCATATTTTCTACCCGCCTTTCATGTCTGGCAGCAGATTTCTGTGCTAGATGGCACCCGCTGCAAGGGACTCCTGGCAGGCCCTGCCTGGCTGCTGCAGGTCGTTTGGCACCTGGGATGCCCAGTGCCCTGGGTTGGTGCTTGCAGTGTTTGAGCATGGTCTGAGAGGTAGCAGCTGCCGTGCCAACCTCCCTGGGAAAGGGTCTGATTTATAAAGTCACTCTGCTCTTCGCAACTCCTGAAGGTTGGACTTGATGACCCTGGAGGTCCTTTCCAGCCATAACAATTCTGTGATTATGTGATTCTGTGATTCCTCTTGTGACACCTATGCCCAGGTAATCTGTGGAGCTCTACTTTTGGCTCAGGCTTATTCGGTGTCTGAGAGGCACGTTCTTCTAAAAATATGGTTTAACGTGCTCTGGTTTTCTTCCTAAGGTAGTTATATCCTTCTGCTGCAGCTGAAAAGCTCTCCAGCTTCACTGGGGTACCTTTTTGTTGTGCTCCCCAATGCGCTACGGACACTGTTGTGTGCACCCCGTGCCATCCCAAAGGCAGGCCAGAGCAGACGTGCCTGCCAGGCATTCCTGGTGCTGCAGATACTCCCGGGGGCATCACCCATGGACCACTGCCAAGCTGCCTGCTTGCTCTTCTGCTCCCAGTCTGCACATATGGACATGAGGGACCAAGGACACAAGGGGGATATTGCTCAAGCACCCAAACCACACAGACCCCCTGCCTGCCTGGTGAGGATCCTGTCTAAACCAGCATCATCAAAGCCCAAGCCTGAGATTCTCCCTGTTCAGTAATTCTGACATCAGGGAAATCCTAGAAGCAGCTTGGCTGAGGGACTTTTGCCATACGGGGAAGGCACATCTGTGATTTTAAACCATCACATTTCCAACATGACCCTTTCCTAAGCATGACTGTGGGTGGCATCATGCAATGCAGCAATACGTGTAAAAGCAGTTGAACAGCTACAAAGAAGGGAATATTTTGAAAAATTTGTCTGCAGTGTGAAGTTGCTAAATCACCAGCATAGTATGGTTGTACAAAACACAGATAAAGTCAAAATAGGCCGTTCTCAAAAAGCTTTGGATGATAAGGTTTTGAAATACTATTTTTGAAAACAAGTCTGCACATAAGGGAATAAACAAGAAAGGTGGGATGGGGTAGTTTGTTTTTTGAATAAAACCTCTTCTTTTAGGGATATTATAGCCTGGCATTATATGATTTTCTACCAGCACTGCCCATTCTTTGCTAGCCATTTGTTTAACAAATCAGCCTACAGAAACTACTTGCAAATATTCTTTTCCACCAACATTCAGTTTCTCTGTGAATTGTGAGCAAGTTTACTTACATATCACATGTATTTTGTAAGGTCTGTTCCCTCCAAAGGAATAATGATGACTGAGAGTCTGTCCAGTGAAACCATTAGCAAAACAGCTCTGGGATCAGCTAGTCAGGGTGGTTTGTAAATAATTCCCTTGCTATCTCTTTCCTCTTATCAGCCAGAGAAGCATTTTGTCTGTCCAGTGCTGAGGACTCATTCTGCAGTAGATGAAGATCAACAGGGCAATTTGCTCTGAAATCTCAGCACAAGATACTCAGTTATGAACCGAAGGGAAGAATAGGTATGGAGAGGCTGTGGCCCTTGTACTTCTGGCATGGCCAGGTACAATTTCCGAGAGCCCAGACACCCAGCCAAAGCAACAGCTGGAGAGGTGCCCTCATGTGTGCCACCTTCGGGCAACTCTGAAGAGCCCTCTCAATTCACACTTCATGTCTCTGCCATTGTCCTGTACAATAACGATCTTCCAGAGCTCACAGCAATTATTTTTCCCCTCCCACCTGTTTCTTTTCCAGTAGGCAGTTGCTAGTCCTGCCCCAGCAGAGGGGACGTAGCTCCCATCGGAGGCGATCAGTGCTGTTCCAGTATTTCCTGGGGAGTTGGTTTCAACACACTCCTTAGGGATGGGTCTGAACATATCCAGACAGCACTGTGTGCTCAGATACAGGAGGTTCTTTATTGGGAATGTAAAGTTTTCAAAGCCTCCCCAGCAGCCCCTCTGGATCTGTCTGTGCTGTTTTCCAAAGCAAGTGTTGCCATGCAGGATGAAATACAAACATACCTGTTGAAAGAGAACTGGGAAAAAATTAAGCCCCACTTCAAATTCACAGAAATGTCCCCTTCTGTTACCTGATCCCCGTATTTTAGTTTTGTTGTTTGATCTATGTTGTTAAGGCTGCTAACCCTTTGGAAGTAACTGGCGTTTCGTTGAAAGTGCTTTGCCAAAAAGCCTGTGAATTTTAGGTGCTTTTTCACTTTTAATATCCATATCTTTTACTTGTTCCTGAGCCAGTCTGAAGTTACACAGTGTCTGTACTAAATTAATGTTTGATCTACAGTCTGTGTGCTGTACAAGCCAGCACCTCCTCCCTTTGCAGTAAGTAAATACACAAGTGTTACGTTGCCCTTGAAACCTGTGCTCTGTGACAAAGGTTGCGTGCTGAGAAAAGACTGAAACACCAAGTTTCCCTGTGTCACAGTCCCTCCTGTCAGCCATGTGTTAATCAGAAACCCACCCCTGGTTATCTGCAGAAGTATGGTGTGGGGAACTTTGGACCAGGTGACACAGGGGCAGACTTGGCCTCCTGAGAAACATCTACCTCTCTCTGAGCCCTCAGTTGTGAAAACGTCATCCCTGACAGCAGAAAATATAGAGAAACATGTTAAATTCAGGTTGGCTAGAAGCTTGTTTCCGAAAAACAGGCAACTGATACCTGCAGAGCTGAGTGCAGGCATAGCACTGCCTTGCCACGTGACCTTTGGGAAATTGCCTTATCTCAGCCTACTCCAGCCTGTTGAAGAGCCAAAGACATCAATACTTCAGGGAAATGACTCACAACAATACTTAATCCGGTTGCTCATGTTCACAACTCGCTTTCAGATGTAACACCCTATAAAATTACTACTGCTATCACTTGCTTACAAAAGAAGGTTAAACTCATTGGTTTTGGATGGTTGTCATTTAGAAGCTAATCTCCAAAAACCAGAGAAAAGGTTGCACAAGCTGGGTTTTCACGGGGTGGTAGCTATACAGAGGTATGTAGGGAAAATAGTTGAGTTTTTTTTCTTATTGCTTGTGTAACAATGAAAAAAATGTTTGGTTTTTGTTGCATTATATCACCTTATCTACAAGGGCAGATTTAGAGAGAAGACCCATCAAATTGTCCACTGTACTATTTGTACAGGGTGCAAACAGGATTTGTTCAGTTGTACCATAGTAGAGCCGTCATTTTCCTGTGGTAGCTCCACCTGGGAGCTGTGATTGATAACTGAGTTTCTCTGAAGTCTTTTGGACTCAGTGGGTCAATACTACACAGAATTTGACTCTCTTAGGCCTGTACTGGGCTAACACGCTTCACAGAAGTATTAGCACTGTGGAAAGTGTGTGTTTGTACAACCTTGCCATAACAGGCAATGACCTTCTCTATGCTGCCAGGTGAACTGAATTCAAGCTGGCTCCACAACTCAAGTACCAGCATGCTGCTCTTCCACTTCCAAATCTCACCTCTGCAGCATCTGTTTCTAACCTTGCAAAAGAGTGGACTGGCAGTGTCATGACATGAAACATGACAGTGATAAAATCCAGATCTGACCCAGATGAGTGGGTAATGCTCCTCCAGAGTGTTCTGCTGAAACAATTCTGCAACCAGAATTGCCAAGTTGGCACTTGGAAGTGCCAAGTTGCCAAAATCAGACCTTTACACAGAAACATGGTCTCTTCCACCCAGGTTTTGTTGGGAAGATCTAAGAGATTTTGAGTGGCATATACAAGCAAGAGAGAGAAACAGCATGACTGGACCTCCACCCTTCACCCACCTGGTGCACCTCTCTGGGAGAAGCTCTTGATACCAGGTGGAGCAAGACTACTACCAGCAGTTCCTGCTCCCTGGATCTGGTTAGGCAGGGCCTTAAGTGCAGATAAGCTCTTTCAGATAAGACCCCATTTTCTGCCTGGGGGTCTCAGAGGTGATAGCCACAGCTGAGACTCCAAGCAGCTCTGTGGAATAGCAGGTTGTTTTTATTTCCACTTAGACCTGGGGCATCAGCAAGGCACCAAGAGGCTAAAGTGATGTGGTTGCAAGCCTGAGAAGCTGGCAGAAGAAGATGGGTCTCTCCCTCCCCGTCTGCTCATCCATAACGCTCTTCCTCACAGGTTGGGAACAGATGCTGTAAAGTAGGTGTGAGGGTTTTTTATGTAGAAGGAATATAAGTTGATGGCTGGGAATTAATAAGGCTTATGCAAAAGACATTGTCAGGTCTTGCAGGTTGTCCTACAGGAGCAGGATTGTGTCTAGCAGCTGTAAGGTAGTCTACATGCCTTCTCTGCTTGTGCCAACAGCCTGTCCTACCAGGGAGACACAGGCTGCCCTCATGGTGGCTGTAAATATCAAACTTATGAGAGATTCCCCTTCTGCATCTCCTTTTCCGGGCAAAAGAAGAGGGGAGGGAATGCGGACTGGCAGGAGGGAACACCACACCTGAAAGCACTCACAGCAAATGGTGGCATGTTGAACAGCTGAGCAGGCTTGTGTACATTGGGTGCACTGGGCTGCAGCCACAGAGCTTGTGCTGCCCCAGTGACTGGCCATGCATTGCCCCCTGCGGGCTTGCCCTGGACCCTGGGCTCTGAGGAAGCCCACTCAGGGGTCCTGGCTCAGGGAAAGCACTCCTGCTTTTGGTGACACATCTGCTCGAGTCCAGCCACAGCCCAGTGCTGCTTCGACAAACTGTGTTGCATGTGCGTGCTGGCTGGTGGGCTGGATGCAGCTGTGCCCCTGGCTATCTGTGAGTACACTGCAGTGTGCCCAGTGGGCAGAGAAAGCCTCTCCAACCTGGCCAGACTCAGCTGGTGTCCCTCAGCTCAGCGTCACTGAACGTGAACAACTCCATTCCTGTGTGATGTTCTACAAGATCTAGATCAACAGCAAACCCAGCACGTGGACATGCTCCCTAGTGCACTACGTGGCAGGTTTTAGTAGCTAATCTGACTAGCTAGAGCAGCTGATGATGTAGATTTTCTCCTTAAACATGTGCATAAAAATACATACTGCTCAAGTCAGGGATCCTAGATTAGAAAAATGAATCACTCTTCCCCAAACCAGGACTGAAAGGCCATGCCAGACAAGGCAGTGTCACAAAACCAGGACACACAACGTAGCCTAGATTTTCCCATTGCTCCTCCATAAACACACATCTGTGCACCATGTCTGGAAAGGGTCTCCCGGGTTGGGAGCAGCCAACAAATTCCAGCCTCCAAATCCTTCCCAACCTCAGCAGCTGTCCTCTCCTTCTAGGGGAGCAGCAGCAGCACCTTGTCAGCCCTGTACTCAGTTTTCAGCCCATTTCAGCTGCTCTCTGCTTGTAATTGTTAACTTGCTGGGAATGGGAAGCTCTGGTTAGCATGGGTAGAGTTCTAACTCTGCGATACTCTTAAGAAACTGAGATGCAGGAGCAGAGCCTCTACCTGCAAGGTAAAACATCGCAGATTGCCTCAGACATTTATTTCCCCTGTCTTTGTGTTTAGGCTCTCTGCATTATCGTATTATGTGGTTTCAAGTCTTTTTGTTGTCATTTTGAAGTTTTAGCTGTCATTCTGAATGGCTGCTCTCTTATGCCAAAGATTTATTTGGAAATTTGTGTACTCCCATAAATTAAGTGTTCCCTCTCAGCTTTCAGCCGGGCACGCCTAGGCTTGCACACAGCCGTAGAACAATACAGAGAAAGGTTATCCTGACTTACCTGCCACAAATTATCTATTAATAGCACCATTTATGTACATTTTTTTTCACTCTTTCATGGCATGCTTTCCCTACGTCCTCCTCTTAGCAGGCTTCCCCTTTTTTGTGTGCTCTATTTTCCCTGTGGAGGACAGGGCGGTTAGAAGAGAGGCAACCTTTTTGGTGCTGGCTCTGCCCCCGTGGCCCCAGCGTTGCCTTCCCCAGGGGATGTTTGCAGGGAGGGTGGGACGGCGGGCTGCTCACAGCCTGGTAGAACATTGACTCCACGCAGGTTGCGGAGTTGCTGGGCTGCCCAGGGAGGCAGGCAGTGGGAGCACGGTGGCACACAGCACCCACGGAAGCACACCAGCTTCTCTCCAGGTACTGTTTTCCACTTCGGTTTTCCTAGCTTTGAGAGGCAGAAAGGCAACAGCGCTCGGTTATAAGGTTTGCCAAGGTTCACTCCCTAGAAGTCGGAAGAGGAGTTTGTGTTATTATTTTGCTGTTTGCTTGCGTTAGTTGTAGTTGACTGCGTGGTGTCATCTAAAGCATAGGTGGATTGACCCATGCGTCTTGTTTTGATTTTGTTGTATCTTGAAACAAACAAACAAAATTCAGGCACAGCTGCATTTGAAAACTTCATGGTTTTCTAACAAAACTGAAAACAGCTGGCTTCTGCTTATCTTCTAACTGAAGAGTAGGGGCAGGATTCAGAGTTTCTAATGAAAATTTGTAATCCAAATATTGCAACAGAGATGGGGGTAGTGAGTAGTGACTCATGCTGAAAAATACTTGCTGATTTTTGAACAAGCGTTGCAAAAATAGGCAAAGTGACTAATTATTTTTCAAGATTTTTTCCACGTTCCAAGACAGTAGACACAGAAAAAATACCGGGATTTAAGTTCCTAGTAAGCATATGCCACTGAGAGAGGTGAAGCTGAATAGATTCAAATAATTGTTTTAATTTGCTCTGTGAATGGAAGTTTCTACCACACAATGGAAGCTGATGCGTTCACGCAGGAGCCATCCTCCACGTGTGCTTCACTGATCTGAATGTGGCTTTATCAAATACATATGATGACTTCCAAAAAATGATCTTTTACATCCCAGGTACCTGTCAAGTAATCCTGAAGAGTGTAGTGATTGATGTGTACTCAGTATTCACGATTTATTTACACATCTTGTGCGCAAAACAAAATGCAAGAAAGATATTTATTTTTCATTTGTTGTTTCCAGTTTATCAGTGTTGGGCCCAAGCTGTGCTTGCTGCTTGCTTCAGTCCTCCCTGATGTGACAGAGACTTTCTTGATGTGTTTGCTAACTGTGCTTGCACATGACATGCTGTTTATGCTTGGTAAATGCTCAGTGGTGTTAGGCAGTACTGAAGTGTGGTAACAGATTTACTTGGTTAAAAGTAGTCTAAGTGTGGCTTCAGTTCTTAGCACTACTAAAACTCTTAAAACAAAGTGCAGGGAAAAAATTACCAGAGGACAAAGCAACTGGATACCCACGGGTATCTGCTTTAAAGGATTGTAATATGATTCAAGAAAACATTTGGTAAAGACTGCCCTGTAGTTTCAGTCTGTTGGTGAATTCATAGACATAAAGCATGACTATGATTAAAGCCTGTGATTTTGATGTGTGTCATAGACAATGTGTGATTTTTGCCCTTTCCTCCCAGGAATGGTGGTTCCATTATTTGACAGTAAACTGGACTGATGTAGAAGTTTCTTTTGCAGTAACTAAAGAAAGACATCAAGTCTTATCTCAGAGCACAGAGACTGAATTACAAAAAATAAATTTCTGAAACAAAAGACAGTGATGGCAATGTTATCTTGTCTGTTTTCATACAAAGATAGGGTTCTAGCTGGTGACTATAAGGGGAGATTCTGTGGCTTAAATGGAAGGAACAGGACTTTTAACAAAATCTGCTCAGTGTTTGAGTCCTGTTTGCGCTCCGGAGGACTTCTTTCAGAGCAAAGCCAACTCCTTTCTGTCTCTGAATCAAGGAGTCGAGGAAGAAAAATCATCAGATAGGTTTCAGAGCAAGGGCATCATAACTATTTGTAAATTATGAGCAACCTAAACGTTTCAGTAAATAATAACCTATTTTTACATGCTAAAATGAAGCAAGCAGGATTCATTCTGTGTGCTTAATTTCCAGCGTAGCTATTTACCAAGTTTCGGTTGGTTACACCTGTGTACATATGCTGAAAGGAGCGGGGCTGCACAGGGATCACGAGGACAGCCTAGTCTGCAAAATATTTTTCTGGATATACGAGGTGGAAAAGACCAAGAATAATGCTTAACCTGGGCTGGTTTCAGAGTCACTAGTTAAAAAGAAGTCTCTCTTCACCCTTAAACGCAGTCACTGTGACACAGGCATTATTACTAGACCTGTCCAAAATAAAATATGGATCCCACAAAGATCTCGCAGTGACACTTTTCCAAATTTCCGATTTATATTTGAAACATAAATGACCACATTAAGGGAATATATTAAAATGTTAATAATCTCTTCAGGTACTTTGGAAGGGAGTGATACTCTCAACAGAGATGCTGAATATTCAGATGGCCAAAAAAAAAAGAAACCCTGCCAAAGAAAGAAACCCATGCAACCAGGATTACAGGAGTGCATGGCAAAATTCTACTCTGTCCTCCCCAGAAAGTCCCAGCTTGCCCCCATGTGCCAGGATCCCTCATGCTGAGGGGTGTCCTTGCAGAGGCAGGAGTAACCTCAGGCCCTGCTCTCGGTGGGTGGGTGACAGGGCTGCCACTAGGCAGGTGCCACGAGGAGCGTACAGGCTGTGCACACAGCTACCTACCTCCTGCACTCGACCGTTGTTCCAGCGGCTTTCAGGCTTTCATTTGTTTATTGTACTTGTTTGTGTAGCAGCCATCACATCATGGGTGAGATGTTACAATTGCTTTTCTTGATTCCCCATTACAAAGATGTTGACGCCAAATCACCCAGATAGATGGGTTTTTGGGGGTTTGCGTGCTGGATCTCTTTGTTTAAGAACCCTGAGCGGAGAGATTCATAATCATTATTTTTTCCTCTGACACAGCAGCCACATGGCACCTGGATAAGGCCATTGCAGACACTGTGGGATTGAGACAGAAAGGCAAACAGTTCTGCGGTCTCTGGCAGGAGTCTTGTTCCTTCTATGAAGATGCAGCTCCCTGCTTTTGTCTCTGAATACTGGAAAATCTTTTCTATGACTGTCCACTTGTACAACACCCACATGACCAGACTAACTCCTTCTTGTTACTTTGGGAACACTTGAAAACATGAGCATTTAAGTAGTTTATTTCCTTAAGGCAGATGTGTGAATTTTGCTGGGGCATTTTTGCCTTTCATAGAGTAAGAGTTTTCTGAGGGAAACTACCTTTGCAGAAGTGTATTTTGTGACAATAAGCTGCTCTTCCTCTTTCTGTTGCAGTGAATGAAATGATCAGGTAAAATGCAAACCTCAAAGGACAGTGATTAGAGACAAGCAAACTTACCCTTGCACATTTGCAGCTGAGCATAAGTACTGGTGATGCATTGAAACCCCAGCTTTTCAATTTTGATAAAATAACACAAAGTGTTAACCCATACATTTCAGCTGAACATGAAATATAATTTCTGCAAAATGAAGTAACTTTAATTATTTTAATTACAAAAATTATTTTGTGCTGGATGCATGTATATGTAGTTACTAATGACGTCAATGAGAAATTAATGCTTAGATCTTTTTTCTTCTTTGCAATGTCTAGTTTTAATGAGAATATTTCTTTATGCAATTTGTTGCTTTCAGTAATAACTTTCAGAACTTCTGTTTCATCATAAGTCAGATGTTGCACAGATCAGAGTGCAGTATATAGTTGATGATTAAACATATCTCCCCGGTGCTGGGTCACAATGTTTCCCTTTACTTCCAATATTTAACAGCCATGATTATCAAACATTTTCTTACACGCCAGAAAGCAAAAGTAGAAATAATAATCAATAATTTTAGCAGAAATAATTTTTTAATAGCTGACTAAATGAAGGCTTACTTCTCATAATACAGTATCCTGACTCATGGTTTTATTGACCTTCTTCCCTGCATCTCCCAGGCTATGAGAGTGAAAAACTGTAAAGACACTGAGCAAAAGCTGCAGTGCCATTTAACCTTTGCATTTGGAAGGAATCAAGTTTGAGAGGTTGTCAGATTGCGTCTCTTGTATCTAATGAATATTTGGCTTAAAAATGAAAATGCATTGTTCAAACAAAAACCTGTTGGTTGTTGGGTGAAGGAAGTCATGTTTTGCAGATGTGGATCCTTTACTACTGACTTTTCATCCTTTCTGAAGAGCTACAGAAAACAGTCATTATTCCAGTCCTTCCTATCTCCTGCAAAAATATTATCAGACAAATGCTGTGGCACTACAGCAGCGACATATTTTTTTAATGGTCTCCAGAAAAAAATGCACATCTTGCTTGGATCTTCTTTCCTCTGGGCAGTTTCTGTAATTGCAGCTGCTGCCCCAGCAGCAGCCCTTGGACAGACTGTCAGCTGGGATCATGCTAAGCTTTGCCAAACTGAATACTTTCGCCTAAAAAACTGAGGATGCTTTAAAGGGAAAATTGCTACATAAACATTCTGCAATGCATGCAAACAGCTTTTTCTAACCTGGTTTATGGCACTTTTGTTAATGCTTCTCCAAGCAATACTCAGAGGAGCCACTCTAACATGATGATTTTCCACCTGAACAGCTCCCAGAGATGCTCAAACCACACCTGTAGTTAGCTCTGCGTGGACAGCCAACTTTATAAATAAAGCTGAAACTAAGGACTTGACAATAGAAAATTCATGGATATGCAGCTTCAGCTTGAATTTAATGGGATTACTCAGTCTGTTGGTGTTAATTGGTGGGATTGATAGCAAAAATCTTGATTCTGCAAACCCTTCCCTAACTGATATTATGTTTATTCCTGCTAACGTTATCCTTGGGAACTACATTGCCATTACTTACTGCACACTGAAGGAGCTTCCTCCGGCTGTGCTTACGACTAAATGCTGTATCTGATAGGGCTATGCCTGCCTGGACCATTAAACAGACATAATGGCAAGGATGGCTCTGGATGGTGTTCCAGGGGAAAACCCAGGCTGTAGTACTAAAAATGTATAGGATGTGCCTGTGGACCTCTACAAGTCTCTTTAGGCACCACATCTGCTTGGAAATGTAGGAAGAGTGCCTGAGATTACTGCGCAGAAAGCTTGTTTGGCTTGATGATGGGTCCCATCAGTACAGATGGCAGGGGGTGGGTACAATGGAGGTTACTGGAGGTATTTCCACTACTTCATTTTTACTTAAAACTTTCTGTCAATCAGTATTGAAGCACAAAGCTTAGCTCTGCATCAGCAGTCAGGTGAGAATCCCTTAGCAAGGGGGACATTGTTTGAAACTGTTCAATGCTGTTAATCACAGTGGCTGCAAAAGCAGTATCATAGGTAGGAGCATGAGATGATCGAGCACTTCTACCCAAATGAGGACCACAGATCCCAGAGCTCTCTATGGAGAGGTCATGGGGGGGACTCTGCCAAGGGGAAGGCTGGAAGGCCAGGAAGGAGCTCTGGGCACCTGGTGTCTCAAGGTGAGCCTGTGCAAAAATCCCATGGAGAGGAGCAATATCACAGAAAAGAACAGGGAGAGCAGCGGGTGAGGGGAGGAGGGGAGCAGCAAGAATGGCTGATGTCCAGCCATCTGGATGTCAGAGGAGCTGCCTGTCTTGGATGCTCATAGCAGAATGGGATCATCTGGGTGGAAATCCAAGACAACAGTGCTGAGGAGCAACCAAAAGGGCTAAACAAGCCTGTCTTCTTGATTTCTCCCTTTTCTTCATCTTTCTACTTCTGAAAGGCCTTATGCTTCAGTGTCCTGTGATATCCTCTGTACACCAAAATAGCAGATATAGCACACCTGAGGGGGAGTGATTTCCAGAGGCTTACAGGCAATATGCTCCCTTCTTTTCATGATCTGGAGATAAGGGGAATGGTTGGTACATCCAACAGAAACATATTTTTACAGGCTCAACAGGCTACAGTCCTCTTCCAACAACGCTCTGGTGGTGTTTGACCCTGGACTAAAGCCAGTGAAGACCCTCGTGGTCCATTTTGTGCTATGCAGTTGCTCCATCAAGGCTGAAAAGAAGAATTTCTTTCTGATCAGCCAGAGTGAAAAACCATCATTGTGATTCTCTACTACCACCACAGTTACAGACAGACCAGATTAGAACTCGAGCCACACACAGCTGTTTAATACGGTGCTATTCTACGTGTTCAGGTTTTTTCCTCTAAGTGGTAATCTATTTTCTGCTGTGGAATGTTTAGATATAAATAGCTGAGTTAATGCTGATGTTGGATACAAATACTATGACTTACTAACTGGAGTAATGTACATCTGCAACAGAGCATTTTTCAAAGTGGCTGCTTTCTGCACACACATAAAGGACTTTTTTGCTGAAGAATGTGTTTCTTTTTAGTTAGTTTTTAAAACAGCAAATAGAAAGGTGAGCAGCCTTTTGTAAACAGAAGCAGGATACATAGCTTTCTTTTAAAATTCATGATGACACATCTCCCCTACGGAAGGAAGGAGGGAAGGCATGGAAATGAAATCCGGTTAAGGCATATCAATTTATGTTCATTCAACACTGTATGCTCAGCTCTGCTCTTCATTTGCATTTAAACAAGGAAGTTTCCATAAAGAAATTGTTGAATTACTTGGGAGTGTCTTCAAGGCAGCACGGAAACAGTGAAAGCTATAGGGGTAGGGAGGTTACTGAGATCTCTGGCTACATTTTGGGAGAATTATCTCAAAAAACATGCTTAACAATCATTCTTAGTCAGATCTTAGAATTTCTGATGAACTCATGCTTTCATCAGTTTCTTCCCTTATGGAGGCGAGCAACCTTCTTAACCTCCCACCTGACGAAGGGAGCGGGCTCTGTGTTAGCACCCTGTAACAGCACTTCATGGTGCAGTTCTCCATTAGCCCTGCATATGTTGTGCTCTCCAGCAACCTCACTAGTCTTTGTGTACAGAGTCCTTGATTGCTCTGCTTGGCAAGTTATTAAGTTATTAACTCACACTTAAGTTTATCATGGTGCTGAACTTTGAGGCCTGCTGGTTTTGTTCTTGAATATACTGGAGATGAATGTAAAAAAGAAAAAGGGGGATGGGGTGGGGAAGATTGTTTTGAAAAAGTCAAATTTTTACAGTGTTTTAGGTAGTCAGATTTTGACAGTATTTTGGGAATAGAGCTGTGCTAACATGCCAGGCTATGGGAGATAGGATCTGTGTCTTGTCTTTTGTTTTTCTGCTTGTCCAATCCAGTTCTAGGGATTTTGCTGTTTTGTTTAAACTCAGGTTTTCCAGAGTTGTAATTATGTAAATCACTTATAGTTAACGTTATGGTTTTGTGAGTGAAGTCCAAGTAATTTTAAAAAGGGTTATTCTACCTTATAAACTAGTTTCTGTGTTAAGACAGCAGGTACATCTTTCTTAGGAGAAGTGAAAAACTGAAAATATCTCTGGTTTGTGTCCTCCAAACTGTTAGCATGCAAGATCTGTGAGTTTGTGGAAGGGGAGGCATCTGCAAAGATCTGACAAACAGATTTGCAAGCAAGTCAATGAGTGCAACCTCCTCCTGCTTCTCCTCTTTAATCCAGGTGGCTGGAAGACAGTTAATGCTCAATACTCCAATATATGCAGCTGGACTTTTGATATTAGAGATGACAGCAGTTCCCAACAGAGGAGCCATTACACATAGCTCAGCAATTGGCGTTTGGCCATTCCAGATCTAACTTTCATCTAATTAAAAAAAAACCAAACAAACCCGAACCTACTACTTTTTAAATTAAACGTCTTCATAAATGTTAAATATTTGTAGCTGTGAGGGCAGCTTTTTGAGACCTCAGATAAGCTTATTACGCTGGTGGTATTTTTATGTGTAATAGATTTTCCTCTTTGCTTATAAAAATAGTTGGGAGTAGCAGTTCTCAGTCATGTAGCTAATTTATAGCATGTATAAGTCTCCTGTCAGCTCTGTCAGTAAGAGATGGATAGGGTCAAATATGTTTGGATTTTTTTTTTAAATAATGTGGGGTTGAGTAAAGAGACTGGAAGTTGTTTGGTTTTTTTCCTTAAGAAAACCATCACCAGAACAAATGTTACCTGTCTTGATAGTCTGTTCAAGTCAGCTTTCAAACAGGATTTATTTCCAATTCATAAGCATGCTCTATTTCTCCTTTATTCCTCTGGCTGCTCGTATGAAAAAGAACAGACATAAATACTGGGAAGATGGGACACCTTCCCTGGTCCTAAAAGCAAGGAAAAGGTGCAGCAAAGAACAGGAGAGCTGCAGATCAGCTCACAGTCCCGGCTGTCCAGAGGCATGTGCACAGTGGCTCCATACCCAGCTCCATCACCAAATAGGTCCAATGGAGAGACAGCAATTTTACCTTTCTGAGGGGCACACAACACAACAACATGACCAGTGTTGACTGGACTGGCATTCAAGGGGGAAGCATTCCACCATTTGCAGTTTCTCAGATTATTATATGCAATTAAAATAGCTCCCAACATGTAAAAACATGCCATCAGATAACAGGACACTCTGACTCATTAACTATACCCTTGCCAAAATTGTTTCTCAGGGTGTTCTGGTTTCTTGCTTGGGTCACGATGTTAAATCATTACTTGCACTCAAAATCTATGAGCCAGTTACTCGCTGGTTGAATTGACCCATAAACATAGCTGTGCTGGTAGCTACTTCTTAGAAGGTTTTCTTCAGGCATTTGGCTTGACTTTTAAAAGCAGCCTGTTTCTTTTGCACAGCCTCTCATCTCTAAAGCATGGCCTGCTTGTTGAAATCTGTGAAATGCGACTTTTCCATTCACCTGCTAGCAGCGGGATGCCTTCTGTACAAGCTGGGTATAATAGCACAGTATTTCATTCGTGTTGTTTGGTGATTGCTCTCAGTTTTCTCTCAGTGGCAGACTGTGCCTTGAGGTGTCTCTGTCTCCTCTGCTTGCCTGTCTCTTCCCAGGGGAAGTGAGTAGGTTTGTGTAGGGTTTTTCAAACCACTTGCACTGCAAATGCCCATGATAGGGGAGACAGGCGTGGGGATGTGTATATTAATGTCTGCACCTTCCTCAGAACATTGCAATGCTAGATGCAAATTTCTTCACATTTATAAATGAAATAACCTTTAGCTGTAGGCCTACATTTCATATAACTACTCCACTTCCAAGGATCCAGGAGGAAAAAAAGTTTTGCCTCGCCTGAGCCCAGGGTAGGTTTTTCCTGGCAGGTTTCAGTAGAATCACACAAAGTCTTTTGGAGATATTGCACCAAACATTTGCAGCTTGGGCCTCAGATTTCCGAATTTATTTAGCCTACTGGACATTATTTTTGTTTAGAGTAACTTTTGTAACCAGCAGTTTTCTCTTACCTTTACTAACTATGCTGTGTTGCTGAGGGGAAAGCAAGAAGAAGGTAACAAGCAAATTATTAATTTTAATTAATATAAATTTATTATTTATATCATAAGCTGTGGTGCTTTGCTAACCGTTCTGGAGCAAACTGGCTGATCTACACGTGTCCTGTGTCTTCTTTAGCATCTGTGATGACCCTCCTAGTCCTAGGGCATAATTATAATTTCTCTTACAGTTTTTGTTATCTGTCAGCTCCTAAAGCGTAGCAGAGAGGCGTCATGAAACTGAGGGTGTGTGTTTGGCCACAGCACGGAGTCACACAGGGACACCTGTGGGTGCAGGGACCCTCTTGGGAGTCTGTGCTGCATCGGGCCAAGCAACCACATGGGCTAATCCATTTTGTCTGTCCCTGGAGGTGCGTCTCAGGCTTTGTTGAGGAAGAACAGGTTGGTTCTGTCTAGAAGAGGACCCAAAAGCAAGCATTGATGCAGTGTGGACGCTCAGCCAACCAGTACAGAGGATGACCTGGAGAACTGAGCTATCACATGATGCAGATGTGCAGAGTGTGTGGAACTGCCCTGAACTGCTCAAAAGCTCAAAGTGGGCATTGGGTTTCGCTGGCTGGGGCAATGGAAAGGACACATGTACCTTCCTCTGCTATCTCACAGGCTGAATGGAGGTGTAGCACAGGCAGTGATCCAGCCTTTCCTCCACTAGGAATCTCCTCCTTCCCCTTGTGGGAATACATGTTATCATCCTTCAGAAGGGAGTATCTGCAGCTCCTCCTCAAGAGACAAGTGATAAGTAGGGGGTTATATGCTCATGTTACGGCTTGTTGAGATTTTTTTTTTTTTAACACAAAACACAGTTTTGGTGGAGAGCATGTACAATTAGAACCAAAAGTGTTCAGAAGAACTCACAGTTTCAGTTAAACTTTCATGTCCAGGATGTAATTTATGGGCCAAACCAAGAGAAAGAACTGCTGTGTAAGCAGCCAAGAGGGCAGAGAACCTACCTGAGATGTGAGACCCTCAGCAGCAACCTGTGGGGTGGAGCTCTTGCATGCTGCTCTGCCACCTAATAGCAACATATTTTCCCAACAGTAACATTTTCCCCAAGCCACATCTCCAGCGGTCAGTTCCTCTTTTTGAACTGACATGGGTTTGTAAAACAATGTGCTCCCAGCTTGACAGGCACTTAGAGAAACTCCTGACAGGTAGTGGTGGGTTCCCTTTACTCCTATTATAAATTTTCCCTGCTTTCACACTGTTCCTTATTTTATTTGATAAGCCCAGTCTAAATATATGGTTGCATTCATTCTGGCTGTGCAGTTGAGCATGCCCTGGCTTCCCTGCTCTGATGAGAAACAAGAGCATTGTTTGATATTAAACAATACATTGTTTTGGTGCTTTTGCTGCTTTTGAGAGTAAGAACATGAGAAACAGAGCCCCATAATTGGATAATAAACAAACTGGGTTTTCCCTTTGCTGAAATAAATGCATAGTAGTGTGCAGTACATTACCTGTCAGGGGTTTCCAAACCACCAGGCAGACAACTAGTGGGATTGTTCCCTTATACATCCTTATTAAAGGGCATTGTCAACTCTTCAAATTTCTACCTGTCCTAGGTGCTTCTTGATGGTTTTATTAGAGGGTCAGCTGTTCCTGCATTTATCTCCTGGGTTACTATTACCTAAAAATAAGCACTGTTATAAAGAGTAACTGAAAGATAGAAAAAGATATGAGAGAAACAATTTATCCTTCCAACCTTTCCTTCTGTGCATTGTCCTCTTTCTAGAGAAGGAAGGAAGGAAGGAAAGCAGCTCTCTCTGGAGACAATGCTTCTACTAATGAGCTGAAAATCACAAAACCAGCAGCTAGGATTTTCCACATATGTCCTCCCATTCCATGAGTGCAAAGATCCACTTTTTTCTCTCTCTGCTGCAGGCCACACTTACAGATGTTTTCATTACTTCTGCGGCATTCCAGTAAGTTTACATCTGTATCTGTAGTATACTTCAGAAAGCCTAAATTTATTGTTTTTGAAGACAGAAAGACCATTTTAGGGTCTAGATTAATTTAAAAAATGTTATATGCTTAAATAAATGGAAGTGTAACATAGTCTTACAGATTTGATTTTTACTTAGGGTTAGAATATAACTGTAGTTTTCGCATAATTTTGATAAGGTTTCTGTGAGTTGGGCAATATAATGGTTAAAGTTTGTGTCTGAAAGACAGAAATGTTTTTTTATATGTGGTCATTTTAAGACACTGGGTATTTAAAGTCAGACCTCCCCAGGCCAATATCTAGGCACTTATACAGTCTTCAAAGGCTCTTGAGCATGCTTAGTTCCTACTTATCTCAGTGTGAATTTGACAGACAAGGATTGGAGGATTTAACATCATTATAACTGGCTGATCTATGAATAGCAGAACTTATTAAGTCTTCTTTTCCACAGTATCGTTGTAGGAATGCAGAGCAATTCCAGCTCTATCCTGTGTTCCCAGCTCCTCCCATCCTCCCACCCTTTGCATTCTTCCCTTGCTCCTCCCTGCACCCCTTCCCTGCAGGCTGAGTGGCGGTTGGAGGCCACAGGTGCCCTCACCTGCAGGTTGTACAGCCCTTCTTGGCCACTGCTTCTCAGAGGGGGGGTAAAGCTCGGCTCCAACTGCCTCTCCCTCAGTCACATACAAATTTAATCTGAGTTAGCTTTGGCGTTCAAAAAGCTTCACGAACTCTGAGACTGCTCTCCATCTGTGTGCTGCTTGGCTGCAGCTGGCCAGCAGGTCCACAAGTGATGAATGGGGAGAACGGGTGCTGGCGGACACAGTGAAAGTTCATACACCCGGGGTGGCACATTGGGGCTGTTTTTGGGAAACCAGGCTGGGAACACCATGCATTCAGTGAAACCAGGAAGAGCATGCAAGTGCTAGGATGTGCAAACAGGGAAATGAACTCCCAGGCAAAGACAACGAGCCTATTTATTGCCTGTTTGCTCAGTTACAGTGGCAAATACTGTTTGTCTTCTATGCCAAAGTGCACTCCATCCTGTTCCAAATTTTAACAGTAGTTTATGTCTGTGAGCTTTGAGTGTCACAGCAGCTTTACTTCTGGAGCACCTGTGATATGCTGGAGTGGCTTTAGCCATTTAACCATGAGCTTCTACTGGACTTTGTTCACTTCAACATGCTGACCTTTGGCCAGCAGAGGTAGGAGAAAAGTTGGTTGCTCTTGGCGAAGCACGATCTCAGTGTACCCAAGGAGGAACCTTTGTAAAGTGCCCTTTAATCAGCTCCAGTTTTCATTAGGGGTTGTAATGATTTAGGTTCCCTTGATAGATTCAGTAAAAGAGCATCTGAAAGCACGAGGTCTGTCCTGCTGTTTCTCCGTGACCTACGAAGTCCTTGGCTGAGATCTCGAAGCAGTGGGCAGCTGCGCGCTGGGAACGTGACGGCAACACAGCGGCTTAGTGGTGCACAAGCCTACTGCTGCCAGCCGGCTGAGGAGCAACCTGTAGGTTAGTAACTGTACCCTGTGGCAGTATTATGATCATGGTTATATTTCCTATGAAGGCATGCAGGCTGTGTTGGAGGGAACCTGGTCAGTGAGGCACCTGTTTCAGCCTTCTGGGCAGTAGTAGGTGCCCTAAAACACAGTGTAAGCATTTGTAGAGGAGGTGGTTATGGAAAATCCTTGTTTCAGAGGAATCTGTCTTCCTTGTCACTAAATACAAGAGGTCGTTTTATGCTCTAAATGGGAATGTTGGTTTTTTTTGGGAAGCTGACTATGCTCTGAGTATCTCTGTTAGAGATGGGCAGTCTTTGTGGAGGCTCCTGTTCTTCCAGGTTGCAAGTGTCCTCCTGCACCGCAGAGGTGTACATAGCCTACACAGCAAGTCATGCTGTACTCTGCAACTGCTCTTTTGACACTATGCTGAATCTTCTAAAGCAGTCAGTAATGGAACAAAAGTAACCTTTTCACATTTTTTAAATGGTCTTTTCAGGAGTAAATGCACAAACTCAAAATATTACATTTTTTCCTCTCTGAAGTGATGTAGCACACTGACTGAATAAGGAAACTACTTTTATTTTATTAGCATCATCAATATACTTAGGAAATTACGTGCAAGGCAATTTTAATCTGCTTAGGTTTCATTTTTAACAATAATTGTTTCCAAAACAATGGAGGGTCTCAAAGAAAAACAGTCTAAAGCCTCAGTATAACCTTACTTCACCAGTCCTGTGGCACATCTTCAGAAAAAGATTTGTTTCATTTTACAAAGGCCAAAGATCAAAACAAGGGAAACCTCACCACCTGATGGCTTTATTTGTATTTTCTGGGATGTGCTGTCTTGTATGTAACACCAGTTTCATACCATGAATCATATGAGAAGTCAAATTAAATTCCTGATGTTGTTTGACATTGTTCATGCCAAACATGATGATGTGGCACCAAGAGTGAATTGGCTTCATTCAGATAAACTTAGACACCAACAAAATTTCAACTATCTCTTCACATATACTCCTAAACATAAACAGAGCAAATAATTCCTTTTACAGACAGAAAATTCAGACCTCAAGGGTGATGTGGAAGTCTAAGTATTTGGACAGCTGAAGGACAGGTGATAACCTGGTTGTTGCCACATTAATCTCTGTACCAAACAGATACATCTTACGTTTTCATATGCAGAGACTCTGTGCTAAATCATGTACTGGTGAATCAAATGGTGTAAGACTGGGACAGATTGCACAAAAATGTCATCCTTTTTTGGGAATATTCTCCAGCAATGTAGCAGGGAGGGCAACATCCTCAAAGGTAGGTCTCTGCTTACTTCCAGTGGTGCTCTGAAGACACACAACCCTAGAAAGGTCAGATTTCAACCAGCTGGGCTGCATGGAGACTGCAGTAACTTTCTCTGAATATTTGGTAATATTCTTACCTTTAAAATGCAACCTATATGTATTCCTACCAGTTAAATGTTCTTCCTTTACGAGTATACCTGGCATGTTTTTGAGAAGGGTAAAGCCACTGACCTTTTAAAGTTCCTAAGAAGATTTTAACTGGCAGGAGAGGGTGTTTGGTTTTTTTAGATTCAGTTGTTGGGGTTTTTTTCCAAAAAGGGAGTATCTCTGCAGGGTTATGGTCATTTGTCACCTGGTTAACCCCACTGACAAGCTGCTATTTCCTGTCTAATTACAGATGCCCCTTTGCAAACAGCTAACGTCTCAGGTGCATGGTGAGCATTATTTCTGCTCAACAGTTGAGGACAGTAGTTCCCACGGGTTACATTTCTGCTAACAAATAAAACATGCTGGGGTCTCTTCCCTCAACCCAAACGCAGCACAGAAGACAATTTTTTATCTGAAGTCTTCTCCTTGCCTCCTAAAACAAGGTGAACTTGCCCACAGTACCTACTCTGGGCAGTCCCAGGGTCTACATGCATCCACCCTGCAGAAGAGAAGAAATAGGAGAGATAAATAGGGCAGAGCTGAGAGTGCAGATACTGCTCAGAAGAGCTCATTCTGTTTCTCCAACCCCTCCTTAAGCCAAAGTAAAGGTCCTGTCTCAGGACCTTTTCATGCAGCTTCTGAGTCTGAAATAAAGGGTTTGGTTATTGTGAGTTTGGAAATGTCCTCTTGAAAACACAAACCTTCCCCTTTCCCCCTTCAAGAGACAGGAAGTAGGGCTTAGGTATGTCCTGAACGAGATACACCTCCTGCTTAGGTGTTGTCAGTGTCTCAAGAGTGGCAGATCCTAGGTCATTGTGGAAACATTTTCTTTACCGAGGAAGGGAAAGAGCAATTTAACTAATGGATTTAATAGGTACAGCCATTCAGACCATTCTTCTCATTCCTAAATGTTTCAGCTATTATGGTCATTGAAATCACAGACACTTTCCCTGTTTTATCTTGTCAAATATCTATAGGGGTAAGGTAGGTCAACAGTGCTCTGAGGTCTTTCTTTGAGAGAGAAGTATTTTATAGCAGAAGTGTAGTCCTGTAAAAAAATCACCTTCCTGCAATTACTGAGAGCTGCCCATTAACAGAGCCTTTGAGCACTTTCAAGTTTAATTAGGCTGTCTCCACCCCTCAGGGTGACGTGGGCAGCTCTGGCAGGCAGGGGGATGATGCCCAAGAGCCCCACAGTGGCGGTGGGCCCCAGCCCAGGTGCAGCTGTGAAGGTGAAAGTGCCCTTCTACTATTTAAGCGTGTTTGGTTACGGTGGGTGCTTTTACCACAGGGTTGCAAAGTTCATCTCAAGAGCCATTTATGTTACACTTAGGTTTCTGCACCGTGCAAGCAGCTCAGTATAGACATAACTCTATGGCTTGCCTGTGCTGTAGATAAGTGTTTGGTGGAATAACAGGCAAACCCACCCTGTTTTCCCCACTGTAGAAACACAGCTTAAATCAGCCCCAAAGCAGAGCAAGCCACGGTGGCTTTGGAGCAGTGTGCCTGCAGTTGGTTTCTGGTACAATGCTGGACGCTGAGAAGAAAGCTCAGCTGAAGGCAGGTTTGCAGCTGAAATCCTGCCTGCCTCTAGAGAAGGTCAGCAATGGAGAGGAGCAGACAGGATGCAAACACTGGTGGAGGAGGAGCCGGGCGCTAGGGTGAGGTTAGGTAAGGCAAAAGCATGTGAAGGCACAGACGAATCTACGCTGGGCTGCAGGGACAAAGTGTGCTGTGCCCAGGCAGGGCGATGGGCCAAGAGGTGTGACCCTGCTCCTGACTCCCAGCAGCATGCACTGCCGATGGGTGACTCGGTCACAGCAGCTTTTTGCCATGTAAAATCCCATCCCGGGTCATCTGGCAGGTATAGGGCCGGTATAAAGCTTAGCCTGCTTAACGCAGACTTCTTCAGTAATGATGCCTTTTAGGTGGCTGGCAGTTCAGACTCTGCCAACAACATAAAAAGCTGCATTTTCTAATTTTAACAATAAATCAGTGTTCTGAGACATGGAAGTTGTGAACACATAGCAAACATAATGTAAGAGACACAGGCGTTAATGAATATGGTAAACACCCCTGCAGCTCATTCCATCTCCTGTAGTCTAATTTTTTCCTTCATGTTACTGAGAGGCAGAAAAATAAATTTGTTTTCCTAAAGGAAACTATGTCAGTTCCCTGATCTGATAATTTCTTTATACAAACAATTTCTGAGTGATGCTTATTGTCTTATTGAAAGTAAGACATTAAGAACTGAAATAGAAAAGCTTATGCCCTAACCAGAGATTATGCCTGTTGGCTGAAGGAAAGCTGGCTCTTTCACTTAATATTATTATATTCTACAGCAACTTGTAAAAGGGCAGAGCAATTGCTGGAAGAGAGGTAATGAGTGTTATGTTTGGTAACCACACTTATTTTCATACCCCTGTTCTGGAAGCCCAGCTTCACGCTCCTGTAGATATGTTTTGAGATCTTTCTCCTCCCTCTTCACAGAATCACATAATCGTTATGGTTGGAAAGGACCTCCAGGGTCATTAAGTCCAACCTTTGTCCTAGCATCACTCTAACCACTACACCATATCCTGCATCTATTCGTTCTTTAAACACCTCCAGGGATGGTGACTCCACCACCTCCCTGGGCAGCCTGTTCCAATGTCTAACCGCTCTTTCAGTAAAGAGCTTCTTCCTAATATCCAATCTAAACCTACCCTAATGCAACTTGAGGCCATGACTTCTTGTCCTGTCATTAGTTACCTGGGAGAAGAGACCAGCACCAGCCTCACTACAACCTCCTTTTATGTAGTTGTAGAGGGCAATAAGGTCTCCTCTCAGTCTTCTCTTCTCTAGACTAAACAAGCNATACAGGCCAGGATGCCATTGGCACACCTGCTGGCACACTGCTGGCTCACGTTCAGCTGGCTGTCGACCAACACCCCCAGGTCCTTTTCCGCCAGGCAGCTCTCCAGCCACTCTTCCCCAAGCCTGTAGCGTTGCTGGGGGTTGTTGTGACCAAAGTGCATGACCCAGCACTTGGCTTTGTTGAACATCAGACAACTGACCTCAGCCCATCGCTCCATGATATATGATCTTGTGATCATATATCACAAAGCCCTGTGATGCTCTCCTTTGCAAAAAGGCCCCAGATAGAACCAGCAAGAATGTAATTTGCTGGGAACTGTTTAATTATCAAAATTAGTTGGCACATGGTTGGCTTGTTGGATATCCCTGCTAGCCCACAGGAGGTGGCTACCAGGTGCCTTTCAGTGAACTGTGGAGCTCACGCCCTCACACTGCGCCTCCCTGCTTGAGTCCTCCAGTACCTGCAGCACTAAAATTCATCGCCTGCATCCAAACTTTTAAAGAGTAACAGTTTACTATTTTACCCTCTGATCTCTCTGGATGGTTCAGTGAGCTCCTTGGTATAACAGAAAGGCTCTCATCTACCCTGCTGTGAAATCTCTTCAGCTTCTTCAGAATGCAAGCTGCACAAATGCACAAGCAGAGGCTGCACATGGTGGCCATGGGAAGGATGGAGCAGGACCTTATGTTGGCAGCACCACACTGACATGTTTGTGAGACTGTGGTGTGAAGCACTGATCTTGAGCAGCCACATCAGGCTAGTAAGGGCTAAACTTTTTTTCCCATAGTGTTTTATTTACCGAGAGACTGAAAAGCAATCATCGTATTAACCTCCCTTGTAGATATGTCTATCCAGAACCCACCCTGTATTTATTTTAGTGGGAAGCAAACAAGCCACAAAAATGTAATGGTTGTGGCTATACAAAAAACCTTTGGGCTTTGCTGGTTTCCTTTTTTTTTTTTTTTTCCCCCTGTTCTATTGAAAATCTGTTGCACTCCATGGGTTTCTTCAGTATCTGTCTTCTTACATTTTGGAACTTAAAACCTGCGTTCAGATTTAAATGAAAACACAAAGTTGCACATGGGGAAACAGAGCCTGCTCTCCAGGGTGATCCTCTGTGCTGACTTTCATTGAACAATGACAAAGCATTTGCTAAAAATAAAGCAAAAACTTTGTCTATTGACCATTAAGGTTATCAGGGCAGCTCTTGCCGCTGATAAACCAGAGAAGCCTAAGATTTAGAAACAAAAGGGAAAAACCCAAAGTGTCCTTGGCCAAATTTCCACCAATGGGACTCCACCTTCAGGTCTGTAACTTTGTCCTCTATATGCTGAGATGAGGGATGTCAGTGGGGCTGGCAGAGCAGAAGAGGAGTCCACATTTGCAAGGGCTTTTACTGGGAATCCTCTGTGATGTGGCAAGATAAAGGTCAAAGCACTGATGTAGGTTAGGCATGGAAAGAGCTTTGGTGTGAAAGAACTTGGAAAGCTGTTTTCTCCAAGTGTCTACCTGGGTGTCTGAATACCTCTGAAAATCTCTTGAGACTATGTAGTAAAGCTGGTTTGAGATATATAATTACATGTGTGTTTGTTGTATACTATCCACCCATAAAAGAACAAGAGTGTTGTGGTACAGACTGTATTGTTCTCTAAAGGATCTCCACAGTTTCTGGTCTGCAATAACTTATGAAAGTCAGGAAATGACAAATTGTGCTGTATTAACTCATATTGTGTAAGAACAGGTGTAAAATAACATGTTATTAATTAAAATAAAGTGCTGTTGTCTCTTTAAACATTCAAATAAGCAATAACAGGGTTCTACAAACATGTGGGAACCTGTTCCACCAAACAGAAAGTGGTTTTGTTAAGAAGAGAAGAAAGAAAAGGAAAAAAAAGCCATCTGTTACAATGTGAGATCCTAATTTTTGTGGCTGAGGATGGGCTTGTGTGTGAATATACTGATAACTGTAAAGACTTTCTGAGATTGAGATCAGAGACCCTGCAAGTTGCTCTTAAATTCATGTGTCCTTTTGGTGAAACTTTTTACTTGGCACATTGCCTTCTCATTCCACTACAGTTTCTCAGTAGTCTTTGAAGACCAAAATAACCATAAAAGCCATCCCACCACTCACTCCTTACTCTCCCATCTCCTTTCACTTGCTCATGTGTCTGTGCTGCCAAGCAATGCCAAGCCACCACCCTGAAATATCTTCTGAAAGCCAATTTCCTACCATGATTATAAAAAATACTGTCATCCAGAGAATAACCCCACCCCAATAAAATGATAAGCCTATGATGAACCTCTGGATCTCTCAAAGCATTTGGACTTGATCGTTGTAAATATCTCAGAAAGCAAAACCAATGCTTTATTAGTGCTTGTCACTGCCTGGAGGAGCCCAGTGCACTCAATTAGCAGAGGCCAGACCATGTGTTTGCTTGTAGAAGACAGCCAGTCTTTTCTGTGTCATAGAGCAGGTCCCCAACAGACAGGAATTAGCACATTCCAGTCAATTTCACTTTTTTTCTTCAAATGGCCAGCCTTTTCTATCACTGTATTCAGGAGAACAATTATTTCCTGTGTAATCCGACTACAGGGAAGAATAAAAGGAAATGGAAGGTCTGTGGGAAACATAGGCATGGACTGATCTGGATGGACTCTTCTCTGTTCCATTCTATTTCACATCTCTCAGGATCTGGCCCTTGCTTAGCTGTCAATCATCAAAAAGAGGGAACAACCAAATTATTCACGGTATTTTACTCCTGGATGGTGACACTTTTTGTTGTAGTCAAGCTTAGGAGAGAAGCTGTGTTTATATCCTTACACTAGCACAGCGGATGCAGTACGAGGAGAGGAGCATGCATGTGTGTACAGAATCCATCATCCCTGCTGCTTAGATGGCTCTGCCCTTAACACTTTTCCACTCTGCCTTAGATGTATCCCTCTCATGATGCCAGAGTCATCGTAGAGAGGCATATATGTATTCGTTATGAACGCAGTGTGCTTGGAGCCAAAGGGAGTAGGTTCCTAACACCAGCTGAGGGACACACTTGAAGTATTCTGCCCAACTTTCTTAGGTTCCTATAAAAGCACAGCCTGGAGGACAAATTAATATATTTTAAAATTCTGCTATTAGGGGTGCTAACACCTCAGAATACCCTGCAGCAGCTTCATCTGCTGATATTTACTGCTTTAAACAAAAAATAGGAACATAACTTGGAAACTAACAAGCTGGAGCTCAAAGTGAAAGTATAAAATGAAAGCCAAGGCTTTGAGCAGCCTCCCTACATGAGCCTAACTGACATGGTATATTGAAGAGCCTTCTAAAAATGAGCCCATTGGCTCACTGGCATCGGTGTTTTTTCATTCCACTTACACCAGAGTAGTCTTCCCTGTGCATTCAAGTACATGCACAATTGTAGCTGATAGGATTAGCTTTACAATGCTTATAGTTAGAAGTTTAGTTTGCTTTCCAACAGAAAAATGCAAAGTAAAGAGAAGGATACTGACTTAAAGAACTTAATTATTCTGGTGGAAGGGAGTTTTGCGAGCTTTTACCAGCAAAGTATGTTATACTCACTTCCCTGTACAGATCAGTGGGATTGAGGCATGGATCTGATTTTGGCAGAATCTCCTAGATTTTATCTCCGTATTTGAGACTGATAACTTCGCTAGTCTTGGGCAAACTACTTAATTTCCATGCTGCAGCCTCCCTGCTTGAAAAGCAGTCCTTGCTTCTCTGCAGGTCTTGTATCTAAGAAGTTAATATTTGCAGAGAGGAATTCTGAAGATGAAAGACTTGGGCTGCAGGCATTTTGGGACCAGGATCCGGGCTGCAGGTGTGTTTGTACAGTGCCTAACACACCACAGCCACAGCACTGTGGGTAAATATGTATAAAAAGACAGAAGAGAGTCATTGCAATCATCCTTTGGGGTTTGCGGTATAAGCAGAAGACCTATTCTTCCTGTTCACTCTCAGAAACCACCACAGAGATGCTTCCTTTGCCAGTCTTTGCCACCCTCCACATTTCTCTCTAACTTGGAGTCTTCTAATTTTAGTTCTTACCTCTATACCCATTGATTCCCCTACCCCTCTTCTCTATTGGCCACCCTCTGACACTGCAGTACAAAGATGTCTCTAAAATTTACATGCCTAGATTAAACCACATAGAGGGTCCTATTATGTAGGACCATCTGAAACAAATTGACAGTGCTTCCTGTACAGAATCCACTCCTGTGCACTGTTTGTCTTAGAGGGGTTAAGACACTTCTCCTTCCACACAGAGATGCCCCGAGGTTGCTGTCTGTGTGTGCTTGGCTTTACTTTTTGGGAAAAAAAAAGAGAAAGAAGGAAGAAATGGCTATGCCATTAAAAAAAAAACATAACAAACAAAACCAGGAAAGGCCTGAAAGCTGTAGTTATTTTGCTTCTGCAATATGCTGTTTGCTTTCCACCTCCTCTGGGCAGCATCCTTTCCCAGAAATTAGTTGTCTCCCAAGGCATACCCTGCTCTCTTCTCCTGCCGACTAGTTGCGCACGCTGCTTGCTGACCGGGCAAATCCATCATCCAAAGAGTGTTTCGGTGCGGTTCCTCCTCTTGGCTGCCCAAGAAGGTGTGTTGTTTGCTTTGCCTAAGTGCTCCCGGGGCCTAATGCTCCGTTGTTATGTACAGACCATTTCTGCTGTCATGAATCATGTTTTACCACCCCTGTGCTTTTACTTCTGCACCAAGCTCTTTTTTTTCTTTCATGCAAACACATTGGAGTTTCCGTGTTTGCCTCTGAAATGGTGCATGTTGGGCGTGCAGTGCTGGCTGAGCTATTCCTGCTGTCCGGCCGCTGCCGCGATCAGTAAACCTACCTCTTCCTCCAGGAGCTGCAGACCTTGGATTTGTTTTAACAATCAAAGGTAAATTGATTCGGCACAACCTGAAATCATTTTATGAGACATATATAAAGGTAAAAAAAAAAAAATCGCTGAAAAAACCTGATGCCGTCAAGCAAAATATGCCCTTTCCTTATCTTATCTGTTGTGAGTAACTCAAGCTATTTGCACAACGCCTTGTGCTTGGAAGGAGTTGTTTGTACATGTTTCACTCCCTTTTTTCCAAGTTTTGAATTTTGAATGAAATCTTTCTCCTAAAATTCCTCCTCCCTGCAAAAATGTCATGGTTTCTCTTTCCTATGCTTCCCTGAAAGTTGGACCCAGCCCTCCCTCCAAAGATCCCTTCGTTGCAGATGGTTTTCTATTAATCTTCAAACCACTTTCGAGAGCTCTCTGCATCTGGCAGCACTAACATCCCCTCTCCCTCCCGTCCCACCCACTTAGCCTCAGCCTAAGAGCCCTTAACAAATGACTCCCAAGGAATTTAAATGGCTAACGCTCGCTGGCCAATAAAGAGATGCATAAACTGTATAACCAGGTTACACAGCCCTTGCCATTAGGAAGAAAGGTTGATCGGGCAAAGGCTCAACCTGTTGCACTTCGATCACAGGACCAGAGAGGTAAGGGAAATCTTGTTTGCTCTGTAGGTCTTTTTATCTGGTTTTCATTTATCAGGGAGTTGAGACCAAAAGTATGTCATTGTCAAGGTATCGGGTTTGAGTTTTGCTTTCCTTTAGAGGGTCCTATGGAGCTGTTTGGGAAGGAAGCAGCTACTTCTAAGCTTGAACTATGAGCTCAATATGCGAATATCTAAAAGAATTTGCGTAGCAAATAGCAAAGCGAATGTCAGAACAATGAAAACTAAACCACTGATATCTTAGCCAGAGGAAAACAAATCAAATTGGGTCTCAGAGATATTTTTTCCCCTATCTTAAACTAATGAAGTGTTTTCAGTTGGTCTGTCTCTGCCATTGTCTTTTGTGCTGCTGGTATTTTGTTCTGCTTTTTAAGAGATTGACATAAAAATCAAGCTTTAAAAAGTGGGTTATCAACTTTAGGTAAAGAATTTGGGGCTGAAGGTGGCTAGGACATTTGAGCAAGGTGTATATGCAACTATTATTAATACAAATGAATCTTTATAACTTGTTCCGCATACTGAATATTTGATAGCATTTTAAGAGAATCACGTTCTGATATTACTCTATTCACATGCTTCTTAAGTAGCATGTGAAACATTATAAGCATGTATATGGCATAGGACACGTGAAGTTAATCTACTCACCCTTATTTATTTATTCATTTATTGTTTTATTGGAGTCAGTGCTGATAACAATAGTGAAGTTTGAACTTAAATCTGGAAAAAATCATTTGAATCTAAAACCTTTAAAAAAAAAAAAAAAGGAAATGCAGTTGTTGTAAGTAAGGTTTGATTAAAACCAATGGCAAAATCTTTTATTCATGTGTGGACCAGATGCAGCAGTTGTGTGTAATGGTGTCCTGTCCTGAGCTAGGCGGGATTGAAGCTGTGCTTCAAAATGTGTGTCCTTCACCTTTTGCACACCCAAGCTTGCCATGGATGATAGCCCGTGCTTGGAGCATGCGAGGGATGTCACAGTATGACGTTACTTCCACCCCTTGCAATGCTCCATGGCCTGACAGGCTGGGTTGCAGAAAGGGCATCTGTTTCAATTGTAGTATTGCAGCTGATCTCTGAAGGCCTTCACACCCAACATGGTCCACAGTGGCGCATGTTGGTGTTAGCTGATGATGTTACACCGAAGACCTTGTCAGTGTCTGAAAGAGTTGAGAGAGCTTTTTAGTTAAATAGAAATGGTTAACCCAACAGAACTACAAAACTTGTCCTTTTTGCTTGTCAAGACAAGGCCGTATGACCGTCTATCAAGAGCTTGTTGTAATATTGTGGATTTGATTATTTTTCCATGGGTTTCTCATATAGCTCAGCACTGTATAACCAAGATTAGATAATGTGTTGGATAAAAATAAATATAGTTAACAAAGGAGGAGACATTTTGCTACTCTTTTAAATCATTTCACTTCTGCATTTTGGCTCCATCCTTTGCTGAAGAAGTGATACTGAATCAAATGTTGCTTGTCTTCTTTCTTCAGCTTTTAATTAAAAAAAAACCCCAAACATCTAAGGTCAGCAAAAGATGAATTTCAAATAACATTTCTGTCAAATCCCACTCCTCTTCTGAAGCGCACAGAAATTTCCAAACACTAGCTATTTCCAATGGAGCTGTAATTTCAGTAGACTTAAATTGTCTTGAATTAACCCAGCACAGGAATGGTGCCTCCTGAGAGAGTCCCTGACTTGGTTAAACATTTTTTTTTTAATTATAATATTAACCCTGGGCACAGAGTGCTGCAAGTCTCTTCCTTGTACTTGTAAACCTTGTCTCTCAATTTCAATTCAAGGTTCAAAGGTTTGTACAAACTTCTTAGATCAGAGGTCAGGTACAAATTGCTGCACTTTGCAGCTCCTTTCTGCCGATATGACAGAATTTCACAGCAAAGATGATTGCCTTTCATTCCCCTCTCCTCCGCGCACAGGCAACGCCAGGCAGTTAAAAGCATGATATGTACAAGTCAGCCATTGGTACCTGCGTTTAATAAATAACTAACTGGGTTTCAGTGGTGCAAGGTGCATATTATAAAAGGGGTCAAATGTCAGTGCACAAAGGAAAAAAAAAACAACCAACACCCAGCCACTGACTAAGCCAAATGCTTTGAGTTTAGTGTGCTTTCAGCAGCGAACATTCACATCCCGACTGTGGTTTGCTTCATGCTGATTTTCGTTTCTGTGACCTGAGAGGGAGGGAACATGTCGGGCCACTTTCAGCTTTCCCTGAAATCTGTGCCTCCTGCTGAAAGCAGGGCTGCAGGTTGGGCCCCCCACTGTTGCGACGTTTATGTGGTGAACACAAAACTGAGAATGTTGCAATAAAAATAGTGCATAAGATTAAGGTGAACTGAAAGTCTGAAGCTATTTTTATTGTTATAAAATTGACTGAGTGGACTCGGTATGAACTGGCAGGATGTGTTACCTGAAATCTCCAGGAGAGTTCACTGAAAAAATTAGATCAGAAAGGCTGAAAAAGGAACTGTAGTTTATGAAGTTTTTTTGATACTCCTGGTTGCACTGTAGAGTGAAACATGTTACTGTAATGTTTACATAGACAGAGTGTTCTGCATTACAATAACAAAGAAAATTCACAAGCGTGTGCATGCATATCCCCACTCCACAGAGTTCAGCAAAGCTTTTCACAGACATTTTCAATGGTTGAATTAAATCACCATGTTCCTACATAAGATTTTTCTTCGAAGAGGCAGGAAGTGAAATAGGTGAATATCTTATCTTTCCTGTGTAATAATTAACAGATGAGTCTAGTTGTGGTTTCTAGCTGCAGAAGATCATTTTTCCTGTCCTTATGGCAAAAGCTTGTGAGCTCCTAGTCCACACAGAATGAAACACTTCTTCCTTTCCTGGAAAGAACACATTTTAAAGCAGACAGTTATGAGGAGAACACATCTATACCAGCACCTCTGCAGAGAATACTGTTTATTTGCATTTGTGGTAAACAAATGCCACAAAAAGTTTCCCATCAAGTACAGCTTACCCACGATAGGGAAGACCTGTTACGTACTGAGTGACTACATTGCACTTTATTTATAACATGTCACACATTTTCCTTTCTGACCGTGATAATAATAGACTTTGTTGACTAGACTGAAATATGGAAATCTGGGGAGAAGTGGAGGGTTGTGTTGTTTGCTCATTTGGAAAGCTGGTAAGGGAGATTACACTACCCATCTCTCCTTTTCTCAGCTTTCCTCAACATATGGTTTCAATATCTTGCTGGATAATAACTTCAGCCTCAGCCAGCAACCAGTCCTATCGAAACAGCTGAGCATTATGGAATTATTTTGAATTGGACTGGGTAAAAGATGGAGCTGGGGCAAACAGTGCAACACACGGTTTACACAAATTGTTGGGACAAAATTCTGAATGACTCACAGCAAAGTGCATTATAAAATAAGGGAGGAGACTGGTTTTCTCTTCCCCAAACTCCCTTCAGAAGTGGTTTAAACTGCGATGGCTGGTTTGGCACTGCAGTAGTGTAAAAATACTCAAGAAATACATATTGCATTGACATAATTCATATTGCAGAACTAGCAAAAGTAACAACCATGTTGGTAGAATGCTCTCTAGGCGTTGGTGGTGATTTAGCACATCATTAACTTTTTAATAACTGCTTCATTCTCATAACGGGAAAATCATATACACATGAACAGAATTTTCACTTGTGATCATCAAAAAGCAATGGCAAGAAGGGAAGTGCCAGACTCAGGAAATTTTCCTCACTTTATTATTTGAGATATCATCCTTGATATCTGAAGTAATACAATTTTGCAGTTTCTAGGCCAGGAGGTCAGATCACTGAGGGAGCTCCATCCTGGGAATGTTCACTGCTGGGCACTGATAATGCTTATGGGTAATGCCAACAGAACCTTTGACAGCCTTTGCAGGATCACACTCCAAATTAAATATGCCTTAGAAAGATGCAGAGAGGGTTGATAACAGAATAGGCGGAAGTCTGGACAACACAAGGTGAATTTACTTTGTAGGGGAATCATAATTTCAGCTCCATTTTAAAAATTGTATATAAAATTGCTGTGAAGTACAAGATTACTATGTCTAAGGGAATTGGTATAACATGGCTAAGGGAATTAGATCTGTGATTGTTATTGTTCTTGATGATAGTGATGAAAAGAAGAAGTTTAACCTTCAAATCCTAGTCTGAAGTTGTAGCCAGTAGTTGACGGTACAAATTTAATGTTCAATCATCTGATTAGTATTCAAGTTTTAACCTAGGAAATTCCAGCATGTTAATTTATAGAATAATTTCAGATGTTTTCCTCCTAAAAAAGGAGCAAGAAGTAAAAGAACAGATTTATAGTAATTTTGTTACAGTTTTAAAGATAAATACATTACTTTTGATTGGTGCCTGGAGGACATAACCAGTCCCTGAAAGACTTCTAAGGCAAAATTTTTTAGGAGTACTTATCACTGTCTTACATGTATTGCTATAGAAGCCATTAAGATCTTATAACTGATGTCAGGAGGCGTAGTGTTAATGCTGAATACTGCTGGAGATATTACCCTTAATTTTCTGTTTCTTTATCTTGTGTCCTTTGAAGAGAATACAATCAAAAGATGAAACCAACAGATTTTGCTGTCTTTTAAATGGAATCAACCATTTTTTATGTGCCTAAGCCTCTTAGGACAAATTTAAGCAACGGAGAATCATGCACAGATCCACCCTGAAAACTGCTTTCAAAGCCCAGAACATTAACTTGCCCCATACAAGGACAACACAACAAACTGATCAGAATAAAATGGAAGTTTAAGCTTGAAATATGAACTCTTTCACTGAAATTAGTGGCCAGACCTCTGATGATATGCCCTTGGTTACGATGCTGGGTATCCTCATGAAGTGGGAATTTCAGCAGCTAGCCTGGCGATTTAGCAGGCCAGTCTTGTAGTACCCCTTAGGTACTTTGTCATGCAGCAAATGCTGCTACCTCTTCATTTCTCTGGGCCTCATGCAGCACCTGAGCCAAAAGGTTTCTTCCAAGTGACCCTAACTGGAGGTGGACAAGTTTCATTGCCTTAATTCAGGCATGTGTGTGATGATGAGAATATGTAGTGCTTTAGTGGTGCTGCTGGCAGGATAACTTGCACAGCAGACAGACATGTCATTGTCAATAACTAGTGCTGACCTGATCTGTGAGATTACTCTCCCAAGCTGCTCATCACAAGCTACTCATTAAGTCTCTTGCCAGCCAATGTTCCTGCCCCTTCAGATCTGCAGTTCACAACTTTCTCCACTCAGTTTTGCAAAAATGATCCAGATAGATAAAGAAAACCCGCCTTTTCAAAGCATTTAACCTAGCCTGAGGCAACTTCTTCACCCAGTTCAGTTGCCGGTAAAGCAATGTGTCTGACACATTGCAGACACGATCACAGCCTGTTGGCCTCAAGTATTGCCTTTTTTTATTAAAGATCTGAAGATGTCATCCATTCCTAGTAACCTTCCAATTCCTGTACGAAAGACTTTCAGAAAAAGTCCCTAGCCAAAAAGCCATGCTGCACTCTCTTGCACTGACCCACATCAAGATTCAACTGCAGACATTTGCATTTCATTAGTGACAGAAGGTAGGGCACCTGGTTTTGGTCCAACTCTTTTTGAAAACCACACCAAGAACAGCCTTTGGCACTTGAAATATAAATCGATTTGGAGTCAGAAAAAGTCTTTGCATGGATTTTTCACCAAATTCCAGACCCTTTTTTTTTTTAAATTGCACCTGCTGCCTGCCTTGCCTCTGTCTGCGCTGTGCATGGAGAGGAGCCAAAGACACTGCTTACTGCAGAATGTCCCTAAGCTGACTGCAAACAGACGGTGAAGCCCTCTGACAGGAAGCACATGGAATGGCAGCAAGTGCTTGTGTGGCCAGTGGCCACGTAAAAGAGGTAGGACTTTATATTTCGCCATTGCTTTGGGAAGGAGCACCTTGCACGCCAGCTCCTCCGTGTAGCTGTAGCTGTAGCTGTAGCTGCAGCTGCAGGACTTCTAGTCTGGCCCCGGGTCAGCAGTCTGGTGTGCCATGGCTCAGCTTTGGTAACAGCCCCAAAGACACCAGCACTGTTCAGCTCAGTTGTGCAAGTAAGTTGTAGGAAAGGAGTGACAGTCTTGCCAAGGAAAAGAAAACTGATGTATAATGGTACTGTAGTTATCTCTAAAAGGGGAGATAACTTGCACATGACACTTGAAGTAATGCTCAAGCTGCTGCTTTATTTAGAGTTGACGTGGCTCCTGTGCTTTTCTATTCAGTCGATGAATCTGTACAGGCAAACTGGGTTTTCAGCAAGAGCACTTCTGTGGATACCTGATGTTTGTGATAAAGTTACACAGTTGTTCTTAGTAAGCTGTTGTTGTTCTATACATTTTATGTATCTAAAGTTGCTGTAAGAAAAGAGTTAGCTTTTAAAAACAAAGAGCTTTAACAGCAGCCATGTTTCCAGACTGGCTGCTCAGCGTCAGCAGGAGGATTACCATTCGCCCTTATTTCAACTAAAAACCTGGGAAGGTCACTTTTAAACCAGTAGCTGTTGTTTCCCTCTGTCAAAAGGGTGTGTTTAGTTAAATTTCAGCGACAGACCTTCTCTCTGCAGCAGCTGTGGCTTAAAATGCAAAACTGTGGTGGTTTTTTGAAGCAAGCAGGTGGCTGCACAGTGTCCGTGAGGACATACTGTGTCAGCTCAGCAGGAGTTTGTATGCTCCAGGGTCTGCAGGTGGGGTGCGGGTGTCCCCATTCCGTCCTCCCTCCAGTTATCACAGAGTCACTGGGTCTCCCTGGGCTGTTCTGCTGCCTGCTGTGGTGCTGGCACCCACCCCCACAGCTATGGCTGTGTCACCCACAGAAGGACACATGAAGCCACGAAATCTGTGTAACACAAAACTGTAGGGATGAATTAAACGCAAGCATAAACAACCCCATTTTACAGGAGCACGTGAGTGGAGTGGACACGTGGTTGCTGCCACAAGGACACCAGCTGTGACCCTGTGTTTGTAAAAGCCTGTTTTACCACTCTGGGATCAACAGAGGAATATGTGGCTGCGTAACTTCACAGAGCACTGCCCAGTGCTGGACAAGCCCCAGGATAAGATGCTGTAGAGACCATGGGCATCACTTTCTCACTGGAGACCTGAGCTACTTTGCCCTGGCACAAGGGACATCAACATTTCACCCTGCGTTGTTGTTAATCAAGGCGTGGTATTTCTATTTAATGGAAGATCTGCCTCAGTTAATCGGCCTGCTCACAGTATGCTTTAGATCAGTCACTGCCAACACAGTAAGTTTCCCATTTAATATTCTGAGCTATGATGCAAAAAAAGATAGATTGAACAGAAGGTAATGAACATTTAGGACAAGAACGATTTACATCTGTCTGATTGGCAGCAGGGAAGGAGTTTTGTTAGTAGTCATTTAAAACTTTGTTGTCACCAGTGCACAACCTTTCTCATTAGTAATTAATAATTTTGGCTGTCTTTTATGAATCTTTGTCATCAAGATCAGGTGTACTTTCCTCCTCAGAAACTACAAATCAAGCACTTATATTTGCAAGACACTACATTTTAATGTAGCTTAAATTTTTGCCTCTTCTAGCATTAATCACATTTGGTGGATGTACTGAAATCAGTCTGGCTTTAAGGCCACTAAACCCACAGGTTTAGCTCATGCCTTGTGTACCCACAACACCTGGTAGCAGGTTTTCATTAACAGTTTACTGTGGACTAAAAAAATGCACAAGTAAGGTAGAACACTTTGGAAATACGTATTTTGGAAAACAATTTTCTTGAGAGTGATTGCTTTTTGACATGAAAAGGTTAGGTTGTGTTGGCAGCCTATTTTGTAAGGCAGTAACAACAGGAGGAGAGAGCCCTCAGACCAGACACACCTTCGTTTTTCTCATCAGGGTAGATTACATCTGAACTTTGTGAGGGTGTTGATTGTGTCATGTGGCAATGAATGTTGTTAAGTGTGTATTTAGTTACATCAAGTAGGACTACATGGGCTCTAAATTGCCTTAGGTAGTACATAGTTACGAAATACAGCTCTATGGACCTGCACAGAAAAAAATTAAATACATTTGATCATTAATCTTGATTCCCAATAAATTACATAGAGATAAGGTGCATAAAGGATTTTTAATTATTCATTATCGCAAACCTCCATTTGTGATCATAGTGTTTGCAGCAAAGGTGGCCATCAGCACTTAGCAGCAGCTTCAAGTACAACTTCCAATATCATAAAGCGTTCCGCTGGTGCAATGCAAAGTGATGGAGAACATGCCAGTTCCTGGATAGCCACCAACTTACCAACTAGTTTCTGGTGGGCAGGGAAGGCTTTGCTCAATCTCTCCTCTCTCCACAGCCCAGTGCCCATCTGTAGCTTTCTAGACTATAGCCCCAGCAACTGAGCCCTGCAGATAACAGAATACAGAGACTTTTGTTTTGTAAGTTGACCTAAAACTGATGGGAATGGCCCATTTCTAAACTTACCGAAACCTGAAGTCATAAGTAATTCACTTGCCAACAGGTGGCCCACATAAAGGTAATGATTATTCCCCAGCAAAGTCTTTGTTTAATAAGCTTTGCTTTCATTCAGAGAAAGGTAAAGTCACATTTTTAGGAACAAATTGCCAAGTGAAAAATAAAAATGTTTTTTGCCTTGATTTTTTAAACTATGTCAAATAATTCCCAGGAGTAAAATGAAAATGTTCAACTGTGACACATTTAAAAGGGGGAACATTTGCATCTAAGAGAAACATGTTTATCACCTTTTAAAGCAAGAAGCTATCAAAACTGACGCACTTCCATGAAAGACCTGGCTTCAAAGACATTTTATTTTCTAAACTATTGCCTGGGCATCAGCACTACTATTCCTGCCCTCCATCTCCGCTGCCTCCTCCTCTGCTCTCCATATTTTTAAATTAAAATAGCTCAGAAGCATCAGCATGTACCACCCATGGGCCAAATACAGCTGCAGGATCAGGCCCTACCACAGATCAAGGCTTAGAGGTCTGGTTTCCCAATTCCATTTAGGAGCTGCACCAGGCATAGCAATGTTTGCAATGGCTGGTGCAGAAGCAGCTCTGGATGTAGACCAGCACAATTCTGGACAGCTCAGGAGCTTTACTGAAAAAAATATGAGGTGCTAAGCTTACTAGGATTTAAACAGATTTTGTGGACCATACAAATCAGACTTGGGTGCTTAAATTTTGTGCCCATATTTCTGTGGGCTTCAGTATACTCTACTAGTGAAAGACCTGCCTGCATGGTAACCAGTGCACTGAAAATGGCCAAACCGTTCTAAGAAAGGGTAAATATCAGAGTCCTTGTGGGACAGAAAGAAACCTGTGTCTCATTGAATAACACGGCCACATAGAATAAATAAATCTCTCTGAAGCGTTGTCTCTTTTTTTTTTTTTTATAATAAGCCTATCACATCCAGATTAGGAGCATTTCTTACAGTTGTTTGCAGAGTTTCCTACAGTGGCCAGCATTTTTTGACAGTTCCACCAACAAACTAGTCATGAATGTAAATCATGGCAAACAAATTGGTGTATGATGCAGAGGCTGATGGAGTTGTAAAAAACAATGAGGAGCCAATGCTGTAGCACTCAATAGGTGGGATCTACTCAAAAGGCAGTTGGGATAGGGCTGAACAAGGGCAAGGTCGTAGCATTTATGAGTAACAAACCCAAGGCATATCTGCCACATGGGACATAACCCAATCAAGCTTCTGGAGAGGATCTGGGGTTAGAATTGGCAGAAAAACTCCATATGATTTGCTAGTGAGAAGACGTTGAGAAACAGGCTTTGGCAATACAGAGATATGGGGAGAAAAAAAGAGGGATGATCTTCATCCCTGTATAGAGCAAGGGTGAAGAAGGCTGAAAGCCTAGAGAAATGTTAAGAGTCACAAAAACAATTTTAGATGAAAAAAATAACTGATTGTGACGGAATTCGGGAGTTCAGCCTGCAAGTTTTACTAAAAGGAGTTGTGGCTTGATTACACAACTTAAATGTCATCATAAGGCAAAAGCAGCAGTCTTGAAAGACTTTTTAGTCTATGAGAGAAAGGTGTAACAAATAATCCTAGCTGGAAGCAAGAAGCAGACAAGTTCTCATGAGAAATACAGTACACGTGCTTGTCTGAGAGACTGGTTAGCAAAGAAGCCATAAATGGAAGTGGTGGGGTCTACAGCTCTTTGATTCCCTAAAACAAAGGTCCTTCTGAAAGATAAGATATACTCAGATAAATGTTACAGAACTCAATTTGCAAATAAAATAAATTGTAATGGTCCATGCCATATACAATCAGTTGTATTAAATGATATGATGTACCTTTCCAGCTTTAAAAGTCAATGAATTAACTACTCTCAGAGTCCTAAAGTTTCTTATTTAATTGTGCTCAGAGAGGAAGCCCACTGCCTTGCATTTGCAGTCAAATGCAGAATGAGGTTTCTGAGATTTCCCTTCCTCTTACTGGCTTGCAGGGCTGTGCCGGCCACTTGCTCTGAGGCAAGCTGCCTGTCATAAGGGAGTGATTCCCTTCAGCTTTTGTGCAGTCCTGTTGTAATAATGGAAGAGAAAAACACACCAGACACTGTACCACAAGCAGCAGGCAACTCAGAAGCTTGACAGATCACCCTTTCACAAGAGAACAAGAATTGGTCCCCCCAATGTTAAAGCATATTTATTATTTTCTACTTGACACTTACTGTGAAGGCCTAGGGGAGCAAGGGGTTGTTGTCAGATGGAAACGGTGCCTGGTGATTCTCATGCATTTGCCATCTTTCACCGTGGAGTATGGCACATGGCACTTGCACTGTTCAAGATTAGATAGGTTAACTGAGGAATGACTGAGAGGGAGGAGAGGGCTCTGGAGATGGGGACCACTGAATTCATGACAGTATCTTCCCTTTCCCAGTCCTGTCTCATGTCCTTCCTATCCTTTTGAAGAGGAGACAAGCCAAGCCTCCCTATGGTCTTGTAAAGAAAACCCGTGTAGTGGCATATATTCATGCACATTCAGCCTCCTGTGGCAGCAGCTCTTGATGCCAAGGTGGTATGGACAGGTGATCTCAGTTTGAAAAATGAACTTGCAGAACAACTACAGGAAGACAAAATAGGGGTGGGGTTCTGGTGTAGCTAACCAATGAGTGTCCTCCTTCTTCCTTTACCCAGGTTTTGTCAGGCTGTGAATGAGTTTGACACCATGACTGCTGAGGACTCCACTGCAAGGATGAGCAACGATTCTTCCAACGTGACTACCCCAAAAGTTCCCGAAGGCGTTGCTGGTGCACCCAATGAGGCAGCTCTGCTGGCCCTCATGGAGCGCACTGGATATAGCATGATCCAGGAGAATGGGCAACGCAAGTATGGTGGCCCTCCTCCTGGCTGGGAGGGCCTGCACCCTCCTCGTGGCTGCGAAGTCTTTGTGGGAAAAATCCCACGTGATGTCTACGAAGATGAGCTTGTCCCTGTGTTCGAGTCTGTTGGCCGCATCTATGAAATGCGCCTGATGATGGACTTTGATGGGAAGAACCGTGGCTATGCCTTTGTGATGTACACACAGAAGCACGAGGCAAAGCGTGCTGTCAGGGAGCTGAACAACTATGAAATCCGCCCTGGCAGGCTGCTGGGTGTGTGCTGCAGTGTGGATAACTGCCGTCTCTTCATCGGAGGCATTCCCAAGATGAAGAAGAGAGAGGAGATCCTGGAAGAGATCGCCAAGGTGACAGAAGGCGTACTGGATGTCATTGTGTACGCCAGCGCAGCAGACAAGATGAAGAACAGAGGCTTCGCCTTCGTGGAGTATGAGAGCCATCGAGCAGCAGCAATGGCCAGGAGGAAACTCATGCCAGGAAGGATCCAGCTATGGGGGCATCAGATTGCTGTTGACTGGGCGGAACCAGAGATAGATGTGGATGAAGACGTCATGGAGACTGTTAAAATCCTCTATGTGAGGAATTTAATGATTGAGACCACAGAGGACACCATTAAAAAGGTTTTTGGGCAGTTTAACCCTGGCTGTGTAGAGCGGGTGAAAAAAATACGTGATTACGCCTTTGTACACTTCACAACCAGGGAAGATGCCATTCATGCCATGAACAACCTTAATGGTGTTGAACTGGAAGGCTCATGTCTGGAGGTTACCTTGGCCAAGCCAGTAGACAAGGAACAATACACTCGCTACCAGAAAGCAGCAAAAGGAGGGGCTGCAGCAACCCCTGAAGTAACTCAGCAACCTAATTATGTTTACTCTTGTGATCCATACACACTAGCGTATTATGGATATCCGTACAATGCCTTGATCGGGCCCAACAGAGATTACTTTGTGAAAGGTTAGTAAGCACAATTAGGGGATGTGATGGGCAAGTCTGATCTCAGGCTGATGTGACCCAAGGTCTGCCTGAGCCAAAGGATAGCTGGTGCTATGAACTTTTTTCTTAAACACTCTTTTATAGGTCTTTTTGTTTGGTCTCATTTAATTTACGACGATGCAGAGTGTATTTATCTATAAATAATTTCTAATGTACAGTCCAGTGCAAGAGAGGCATCAAAAATATCATTAAGAATGAGATAATGGACCAAGCATGGGATGGGGACAAGAGGGATCTGTTTTTTATGACTGCTGTATTAAGTCTGAGCAAGTCCAAGGACTCCAGCTACTGCTGTCTCCTTCCAAAGAGCTGGATACTAAGCATTAAAAATTGTGACAGAGTGCTCCCTTTGCCTTCACCTGGAGGTGTGGGTACAGTAACTTGGTCATCCAAAGGGAGGGATGTCAGGGAAAGTCTCAACTGGGAGCTCTCCACGTGTCACTTGCCCTGCATATTAAAATGATAGTAGCACTGTGTCCTTTATAAAGTCATTTGAGAACTACAGGCAGAAGGAATCACATGAGAGCAAAATAATCTTTTTATTATGTATACTTTAATTAATTATTGGTTACAGTCATTAAAAATTAACCAAAAATCAGTTATTCATAAAAAACCCTGGCAGCTATAACTGGTGTTCTAATTACAATTATGCTGTACTTACAGGAATTGTAGTTTCCTGAAATTTAATCTGTATTTCCATATAACAGGCAGTTTAGCATGAATATATTCTTAAATCACCCACATAAACCAAGGAATATTTTTAATCCTGGTTGATCCAGAATTACAGCTTCTTCTCAATTGCCAGATTTGTACTTGCAATGAGGAGTTAAGTGACAGTCTAAATATTCCATTAGACCATTGTAGAGTGCATTAATACCACAGTGTCCAAAGTACTATTGTAACGTCCATGGAGTAACTAAGATAAAGACATTTATTTAGACACAAATTATTTTTGGACCTGAGGTATATTCCCATTACTAATAATATAGCAAAGGAAACAAACAACAGTACTAAAAATATATGCAATGGTGGGACAAAGTTGGTTAAAGGCCAGGTACAACTTCAGGCCATTTCTGCACGGTCCCATCATGACCAGCTGAGAGGCTGGGTCTCCTCTGGAGAAGACTCGAGAGCAGAGGCTGTTCCTACTGCTCCTGAAGGAGCCCCTCCTCTCAGTGCATTATACCCATAACACTGTCCACAACAGCTGCATCGGTGTAAATAGGCAGTTAATGTATGGTCAGAAACATCAAGAGCAAAACTTGCATACACTTACTGGATACTTCTAAGGCCAAACTTCTCTGTTTTCCTAAGCAAGGTCACTAAGACTCTGATCGAACTAACTTCAGCAGCCTCATTTCTAAGCACATGCCTCCCGATCTTAGCCTGGGCCCATTCGTGCTCTCCATGGGGCTCTCGCTCACCGTTATTCACCATCCTCTTCTATGTTGTTACCATAAGCAGGCAGCATACGAGGCAGAGGGCGAGGTGCAGCTGGCAACAGAGCCCCAGGCCCCAGGGGCTCCTACCTGGGGGGATACTCCGCCGGCCGTGGCATCTACAGCAGGTACCACGAAGGCAAAGGAAAACAGCAAGAGAAAGGATATGAACTGGTACCCAACTTGGAGTTACCTGCAGTCAATCCAGTGGCCATTAAGCCCGGTGCAGGTTAGTATGTGCAATCAGGTGAGGAAAGCAGAAGTGGTGGGCGAGCCCCTGCTCCGAGCCCCATGTCAGGCACACGGGGACCCCTCTAGGGCCAGCCCATGGCTGTGGTAGTGGGGACAGCTCCAGGACAGAGGCTCAGCACTCTCCTGTGCAAGATGCCTCCTAGCCCTGGCTGGGCTTTCTGCAGACAAGAGGCACACAGTGTGACAGGAGACATGAACATCTGGGAGCTCTTCAGGCCAAAGAAAAAAGGGTGGGAAGCTGTACCCTTCCTGTTCCCTTTTACACCTCCTCTGGAGGAAGCAGACTTTTCCTCTCCATCTGGTCATGTACACTAGCACATGTTGACTAAGAGCAATCTTTCTCTCTTTTAATTTCTTCAATGCTAATTTCACCCTGGGAGATTCCCACCCCATATTTCCAGCCAGGCCATAGCTCTTTCCTCCTTAGTTCATATTTTTTTGGTGCTACAAGGCTGGGAAAAGGACCTAGGGCTTTCCCACTGCAGGAAGTTCCTGGATGAGGCAAGCTCCTCTGTCACCATCAGCAGCATGGAGAAGCAGCAATGCAGGGAGCCCACAGGGTTCAGCTTGCAGTGAGGCAGTGCCTACAGGAGAGGCCTCAGCTCTGCTGGGCCGTGGGGAGCCAGCCCGAGTCGGGGCAGGGATTGCCTGCTTCTGCCACATCCTCATCTGAGTATCCAGCCCTTGCCCTTCCCAGGTGAACGGGATGAAGGCTGAAGCCCTGCAATTCCTCAAGATCCTGTTTGGAAAGCTTTTTAACTGGAAAAGCAGTCTGAGGAAGAAGGTCCTTGCAGGTAACGGGGACAAGCCCCTCTCTCCAAGTAAACTGCAGGACCTAAGCAGTGTTTAATAATAGAGCTGCAGTGGTTTCCCAAAACATGCTCCATACTGTCAGTGGAAACTACAGCTTGCATCTAACGAAGGCTCTGAAGAGTTCCTTGTAACAGTGAGATGATGTGAGAAGAGGTCTAGAGACAAAGGAAGGCTGTTAAGATAAGAGCAGTTTCCAAAGGAAGATCAAACTTCCTGAGAAAACTACCCCTTCACAATTAGAAAACATTACCGCTATGCATGTTTGTAAAGATACTTCAAGAATTCCAGGTATTACTAAAGGTTGCTTGAAAAATGAGCTTTGAAATGCATGCCTGTTAGTGGTGTCTGTAATTCATTCAACTACCAGACAAAAGCCTGAAGGTCAAGTCTAAATGTTTCTACACTTGAAGCAGGTTTCAGATTTCTTTAGCAGGTCTTCCTCTCTTGTATGGCTCCAGCACAGCCTCTGAGCACAGCAACTGCTGGTCTGCTTTCCCCAGCCAGATCGGAAGATCTAGTAAGAAGTACCACATGCAAGACTTATTTCTGTTATTAAAAGGGCATATTACTACAATAGAGGAGTAGAGGCTTCTTACTGTTTAGAACAACCTTTAAAGTTCATTTCTTTGCAAACGGTTAGAAAACTCCTGAGACATCACCGCAATACCCCAGCTGTGGTTACTCTTCTGCCAGAAGTTACCACAGAATGGAGCACATGAGCTCTCTACCTTTGCTTTGGTGAGAAATTATGTTGGTTATTGAAACCAGTGATATAACTGTTTTGAGCTGTCCAGGTGAACTTGGTGTAGAAGGAGAACAGGAAAAGCTCATGGGTGGGAGTCTCTGGTTGAGGAAACAGTGGTGGTCTACTGGTGGTGGAAACACCTCTGCCTGAAAGATATCTGATCAGATCCCTTGTTGCAGTCTCCAGGATCAAAATAAGAGTACTTCTTGCTGCCACTTGTCCTTTCCACAGGCAGAATTGCACACTTCCACATTGCAAAGTTTCATCCCAGTGAAAGAAACCCACGTCCGTATTTGGCTTACTTACTGGCTGTACCTCCCACAGATGACAACATCACCTCTTAGTCCATCACTTATTAATTCCTATGTTTTTCTTGAGAATAACCTTACTGCTAGAAGGCTCACAAGCTGAATGCTAAAGTGTGCACCAAGACAACAGTGAAAATCATACCATCGTAGAACAGTTTTGGTTGGAAGGGACCTTTAAAGATCATCTAGTCCAACCCCCTTGTCACAGACAGGAATATCTTTCACTAGGTCAGGTTGCTCAAAGCCCCATCCAACTTGAACCTGAACACTTCCAGTGATGGGGCATCTTCTTCTTGGTAACCTGTTCATGTCTCACCACCCTCATCATAGAGTATTCCTTCCTTGTGTCCAATATATATCTGCCCTCTTTCAGTTAAAAATGTTACCTCTTGACGACCAATTGCTACAGGCCTCACTAAAAGTCTGCCCTCATCTTTCTTATAGGTCCTTTTTAAGTACTGAAAGGCTGCAATGAGGTCTTCTCAGAGCCATCTCTTCTTCAGGCTGAACAACCCCAACTCTCTCAGCATTTCCTCATAGGAGAGGTGTTCCAGCCCTCTGAACACTTCTGTGGCTCTCCTCTGGACCCACTCTAACAAGTTCATGTCTGTATTGTGCTGGGGTTGCCAGAGCTGGACACGGTACTCCAGATGGAGTCTCAGCAGAGTGCAGTAGAGGGGGAGAATCACCTCCCTCGACCTGCTGGCCATACTTCTTTTGAGGCAGCCCAGGATGCAAGTGGCTTTCTGGGCTGTGAATGCACATTGCCAGCACATGTCCGTTGCTGTGATTATTGTGAATGCTCAGCAAAGCACATTTCCTCCCTAAGCAGTGCCATGAAGCTCCATTTTGGACCATGCACAAAACCTCACCATCTCTGAACAGCATCATTCTGACTTGAGCATTTTCCCTTGGTTTCAAAGACCATAGTTCTAATTACTTTGCATTGTCCAATTTTGCCATGAGGGACAGTTCTCCAAAGAGCAATTTCTTTTTTTTTTTTCATAATTAGATTGATCGATCCTGTAGCAAAGAGATGGGATAAAACATATTTAGCCAAGTTAGTCCTGTGAAATGTGTAACAGCAAAAGAGCTGGTGTAGCACAGAGTTGGCCAAAGGATGGCATACAGACTGTACCACTTGCTGCCTGCGACTTCTTCAGTACAAACCACATTATTTTTTCCCAGAGCGGCTCTGCCTACGGCAGCTACACGTCCCCTGATCTCAGCTGGAGTGGGGACCCAACCGGGACAGTACATGCTCCCACCTGTCCCTTGGCTAGGGGGGAGGATGGTGGTGGTCAGTAGGGGTTGTGTAAATTCAGGTCAGAGCTCCCAGTCTCCAGCAGGGCTCTGGCCCTGGGACAGCTGTGCCAGAAGCATGGGAGGAAATGCTGGACAGGGCAGGCAGCACTGAGCCCATCAGATCTGTGCATCAACCTTGGTGCTCCCACCCATGGGGAGGGCAGAGGGGCCCCAGGTCCCCCGCTGGCACACGGGGCTACCTGCTCTGATGAGAGCAGCTCAGGAACCTCTGCAGGAGAGCTCATGTAACCAGGAGGGAGGGCTCCTTTTTAGATGAAGTCCAGGAAACCCTCTCCAAACACACCTAATGTGTCTGGTTTCTCCTAGTGGCCATCCCTGCCATCGGTGCCCAGTACTCCATGTTTCAGGCCGCACCACCAGCCAAGATGATGGAAGATGGCAAAATCCACACTGTTGAGCACATCATCAACCCTATCGCTGTCCAGCAGGACCCGGCCAGCGCAGCAGCTGCAGCAGCAGCTGCGGCCGCAGCTGTAATACCAGCCGTCTCAACACCTCCCCCCTTCCAGGTGCGTTCAGCAGAAGTCCTGCTTCCCATACATCCCACTTTCCATACATCCTGCTTCCCATATGTCCTGCTCTGCATACCCAGGGTGGAGGGAAAGCCTGGCTTCTTGCCCTGCTCCCATTCAGGAGATATTGTTGAGGATGTTACAGTGCCTCACAGCCCTGCGGTTCATCTGACCTGTCTCAGCCATCTGCAGTTTGGACAGCTGCTCTCCCTGCTATGAGGACTCAAATCTGGGAGGGAGGGAGGGAACAGCCTCCCATGAATGCGTAACTCTCATTCATCAGGGCATGCGCTGCCTACTCTCCCGTTATCACCTCCCCTGCTAGAGGGTTTGCAATTCAGCAAATATTACAGTATATTACAACTATTACGACATACTACAGTGATTTAAGAACTTCTTTTGAGGTGTGAACCTGATGCTTTCCTTCCAGGGCCGCCCCATCACGCCAGTGTACACCATGGCTCCCAATGTGCAGAGGATCCCTGCCGCCGGGATTTATGGGACAAGCTACGTGCCATTCGCGGCACCTGCCACGGCAACCGCAACGATAGCCACGCTACAGAAGAATGCTGCAGCCGCGGCCGCCGCCGCTGCCGCTGCCTATGGGGGTTACGCCGGCTACATCCCACCAGCGTTCCCAGCCGCAACCATCCAGGTCCCCATCCACGACGTCTACCAGACGTACTGAGACTGTGGGCAGAGGAGGGCAGCGGAGAAACACACACTGAAGGAACACTTTACTATTTATGAAGAAAGAACTGTCTGCTCGGTAAACTTTTGGGCTCGGTAAACTGATGCAGAAAGTGAAGAATGTCATAGAAAAACGTGTCCAAAATATTTTCTATGCTTGAAGTTTTCACTAACTTTTTTAGGCTATTTTTAAAATTTAACACACCTGTATTCATACATTTCTAAAGGACCTCAATGCATCCAGCCCACTGCTGACGTTCATTTATATGCATCCTAGTGGGGTTGCATAGGGTCTTTATTTTTTCTTTTTTTAGCAGTTATATTTTCAATATATTTGTGGTATGAAGGTTATTTTTTAGTAACTACTGCACTCCAGAGATGTCTATTTTGTAGTGCCTTTAATAATATATCAGTTATATATTAAAAAGCACACCTGAGCAGCTAGGGAAAGTTTTAACAATATATTTTGAAGAATATATTCAATATTTAAAGAATACATACTTTAGATTTTTTTTTAAAGAAAGAAACAACAAGTATCTTATTTAAAAAATTATACTGGAAAGTGCAATTTGAAAAATGTGCGAGACCTCTGCATTTTTGTGCTTGATACAATCTACTCGTTCTTATTTGAAATCAGAAGTAACTAATATTGCCTGTTTGGGAGAAAGTGAAAAAGAAAAAAAAAAAGAAAAGCCTCCTCACACAAACCTCTTCGCAGTGTGATTTGCAGGCTCGTGTTAAGTAAAGGAAAGGCTCTGAGTTTTCCTTAACAACTGGATTTTCTATTTATTGAAGCTACTCATAGTTGGAGCATGTGCAGAAAAGAGTGGCTGATATTTCATGTGAGGTATCTTGACTTAGATCTTCATCCAGTATAAAGCCTAGGCTCTTTTTCAACACTCTTTATTTTATTCTTTGAAGTATATGTTGTAGTGACTGAGAATGTCTGCCGCTGTCAGCAAGAGTAGGCGCGTTTTCGCCGAGAGGATGCGCAGCGTTAATTACCCATCGCTCCATCATGTTCCGTGAGAAATTTCCAAGGTACTGGGGTGGTAGTGATAACAGAATTAGTGAAACAGGGCTAGCCTCCCTCCCGGCCTCCCTCCCACGCTTAGTTCCCCATCTCCGCAACTGGAGTTGTACATGCACATCAGGGGTGGGAGCGATTAGACCCAATGATTTTAAGACATAGAGCTTGTAAATATATTTTAATATACATTTTTTAAGTCATTTTATGCTGCAAATTTACATGGTATGTGGTTTGCCACAAAACAAAAACCTTTTATTGCAATGTTATAAAAAAAAGTTTGTTTTATTAAGAAGTAAATATATTATTGCAGTGTTTTGTGGCCTGTTTAAAGGCTTTTATTTAGTAGTGCGGTGAATGTAAAAATATAGCAAAACGGGAAAGCAATATCTTGCCCATTATATGAAGTGCATCAGCCCTGCAAACATAGCTCCAGTGACATGAGGTGAGAGGCAGGGAGTGAGTAAACAATGCTCCTTTGCCTTTTGTGGTATAAGTACCATCCAAAGGGGTTTTGTATTTAGTATATTTTGACAACTGAACCACTTCCAGACCACATCCAGCTCAGTTAAGTGACCTTTTAATACACTTTTTTCCTTGCCTCAAAATTGAGCAGTTGAGTTTTAGGTGCTCTTCCTCAGCCAAGCTGAGCCCTCCTCAATCCTGTTGACTGGATAGTGAAAGCACTGTGAGGTTCACCATTAGGTGGGACTCTGCCCCTCTGCGACCCTTCCTAGGAGACTTTTATTGTTTGTCCTTGTGCTTCTGAAAGCACACCCAGACTTAGCGCCAAGGTCCTGCCCTTTTGTAGGGCGAGAGGAGGTGATTTAGGCAAAGCCCCGAAGGGAAGCCCCCAACAGGGAGGCTGGTGCTGCCTCCTCTAGCTAAGGCCTTGCACAGCTCAACACTAAATGCTGCCATGGGTCCATGGGCTCTCCACAAACACCCCTGGGATTGGGAAAAAGCAGCCTAGTGGCTTGGGTGTCCTCCAGCCCCTTTCCAGCCCCCTGCCATGGCTGACTCGGAGAGAAGGGATGAAGGGTGATGGCTCCCTTCCCACTCCCTTTCACCACCAGCAGGACCCTCGGTCCTGCCACCTGCAGAGATCACAGGGGGAGAAAGGAAACAAGAAGGACAAACCTCAAGGCACCACAGGCCACAGGTGGGTGCTGCCTGAGCCAGGGCAGGAGCAGGCAGGACCTGAGGACACAGGCAGGATGCAGGGATGCAGGCAGGACATTGGGGAAGCAGGCAGCCAGGTCACACTGAGCCTCCCACCTGTGCCTTTCACACTTGCTTCTAAACCATTTCATATACACTACTACTGAGGTAAGTCTGATAACTTGAAATGTGAACATCTTTAGGTTAAGAACAAACTATTCAAAGAAAAATATATATTAAAAAAATACCCAAAACTAGTGTGCCTTATTCTCAGAAGAGCTGATATTTCAGGTGTTTTATTGTATCTCTGTTCTCTGTACTATCAGAAGCCTCTATTTAGTTCTTGCTCCATTTACGGTACATTTCTAGGATGTAGTGAATAAAGCATTCTTTAAAATTGCAGATTGTTATTTCATTGCAAAATCCCACTGCCAGGTTAGCCACTCTGCCAAGGACAGGCTTCCCTCTGAGCTGGGGAGAAGGTATTTGGGGCAGGAGGAGAGTGGAGCACCACAGCCAGCATTCCTGCAGGCTCCTGCAGGGAAAGAAGATGCACCGTCTCACTGGCTCCACCATCCCACCACCTGCAGAAGACAGTGACCTTCCCAGCAAGCATACTGGGCACCTCCCCATTCTTCCAGCAGCCTTTACTCAGTTTAAATCTCTTTTCACATCCAGTTTAGAGTCAGTACCTGGATGTAGATGGAGTTGAAGCTGGCATCCCTCTGTGCTTTCCATCCACCCAGCACACACAATCCCTGTAGCTCCGTTGCATGTCCTTGCTGCAGGGCAGAAGTGCTGTGGCTTGGAGCATTGTTTTCATCTCAGCACGCTCCACCCTTCAAATGCACAGGAAAGTAAGGTGTGCCTGCTGCCAGTATTTGCAGTCCTCCACAATCCCTGGCCATGTAAGTCCAACTAGAGAATATCTGCTGCAAATACAAAGTCTGGGGAGAAGAGCAGTGTGAGAGAGCAGAGCTAAACTGAGGCAGAGCAGAGACATGGGAGAAGTGTTGGCCACCAAGACAAGGACTAGCACTAGTAAATAATCTGAAAGAGAAGGAGACCAGAATAAATACTGCATGAGCTTCTATATCCCTCATAAGCAAAAGTTTCTGCAACTTCCTACCTCTAGCATAATTTCTCATATTGCAATTAGGACAAGGGTCTTTATGCCAACATGCCTTGGGTTTCCCACAGGATAATAATCATGAGAGGTTTCCCTAGTCTTTTTTTGTGCAAGGAAATGGAAAGAAAAAAAATATTTTTATTTTTATTTTTTTTAGGATTTGGATGTGGGGATAGAGTCACTTAATTTTGCCTATCTTCCCTGTATAAACATTGCAGGTTTGGTTTAGGTGTCTGTGTGTCCCAGAAATCACTTCCACTACCAGGTCAATCCATCTTGCTCAAGGAATGAGTAATTGGCATGATGCTAAAAACAGCTTTTAGGGAGATACAGCTGCATTAGGACATCACCTGTCAGACAGATCACCAAGTCACACAAGACTAACATATTCCCTGCAACTCATTGCTGACCTCTCCACTCACTAGAAGTCCACCTCCATTTATTTCGATGAGAAGAAAACACCAGCAAACCATGGCCCTTTACAGGTGTTCAGACATGAGGCATACCCCTCACAAAAAAAACATTTTCCAAGTACACCACAAGGAAACATGTTTCTGGCTCTTTCCTCTTTCGCTTTATCCATGATACCCAAGATTAAAATTAATCTGCGCAGCTTTTTCTAAGCAGATGCTTTATAAGATTATTTTTTTTTCCTAGATTTCTGGTTTCTGACCAGTTTCGTAAGATCTTAATTAATGGTTAACCCATCGTAAGGTTGAAATATGCAAGTCATTCTCATGATATTAACATAAACAACTCCAAAAGAAATGCAATTGTGCTTTCAAGATGACCTTGCTGCCTCGGGAATGTCAGGAGCTTTGTTGAGGCCTTGGGCACTGTGACAACTCAACATGCTGCCAAGTCAATCCCATTCCCATTCAGGACATCTTTCTTGATGATCTTGAAGGGCAGACATGCACTTTACTGGCTAGTATTGACCTAAATCCCTAAAAACTAGCTTTGACTTTCTTCAGGAAACACTGCCCATTAACACAACTGTGATATGGCTACTATATAAACAAATTAACAAGAAATTCAAGTGGATTAACACCACTCTGATATTGCAACATCTCATTTTTTATAAGCACTAGAGCTCAAAGTATAAGCAAAATGCATTTTTGATACATCTGAAAATGTTTACATGGCACCCCATCTCCTTCTCTGCGGCTGGTGTTACACCCCTAACATCTCTGGTCTGGCTGGGTCCTCTGAGTACCTGCTGAGCTCTCTGCTCCCTGTACACCTATCAGCGACAAAACTGGCCCATCATGCTGACCTGTAAAATAAATAAACCCCAGACCTACCTCATAACAAGAGAAACTACCTCTACTGTGCATGTGAAAGTCAGCAAAGCCAAGTTTTATGCTCCAGTGTGTCAATTAAATGCTGAATCACACTTGACTTGAGTTTCAGGGCCAAGTCCAGCCTGACAACAAAATGGTTGGAAGGGTGTTGCAGGGAGAAGCTGCAAGTTAAGGAATAAAAAAAGGCAATTTTGTGGCACGGAGTCCTTCTTTCCTGGAACAAAGAAATGCTAGTGCTATTCAATTACGGTCGTTCAAGATGCCAAAGAGCAGAAGCTATGGGAAGTTTTAGAAATTTAGTACTGTAGAAGTACCTCCATATGAAGTATTTCTTTTCACGCTGATGACTTACTTACCAAGACCAGGAATGGAGTTCACTGGTTTCCTAATCAAAGAAGACAGAAGTTCTGCCTCGCAGTCCTCACTCAGGCAAAACTGCAGATCATGCATGCGGGAGGTGAACACTCAAGGACCAAGTCTTCATCAGAAGACTTTATGGGGAAAAATGCCTACTAGATATGAGCTCAAGTTTGTCCCATGTGCAACAAACGGCTGTGTCTTCCCAACATGGTGATGACTGACATCTCCATCTAAACAGGCTGTGCTAGTCAATGCTCTGTTGCATGGCAGGCTCCGGAACTTTGCTCCATCTGCCTGGGCTTCCCACAGCCACCTTTCCCCAGGGCATTTGGAGAGGAAAGATCACAAACTCAGGTTGAGGGTTTATGCCCACTCTAACTGTTCCTGCACTTCTGCATGCAGCTGGTTTGTAGGGTGGTCACCAGGCTGAAGGAAGCTGAGTCACTTTTTAGGGTCTGACTGCCCACTGTTGTAGTTTTACTTCGAAGCAAGGTACGCTTTTTTCTTTTTTTTTTTACCTCTTTTCAATCACACACAGGTAATTTTTGCCAGCCAAGTGCACTTTGAGCCTGTTCATGTGGATTTTTGCAGTATCACCCAAGTTCAGCGTTAGCTCAGCTGCTGCCTGTGATCTGTGGAAGTGGGAAGCCACAGGTAAACCAGAAGATCTTCCTGATGCATGAAAAAAACCCCTGCAAACAGCCTACACAAGCCATGGGAGTGACCTAACGCTAACCAGCAGAGAGATGCATTTAAATTGGTCAGAGGTAAACCAGCTTACACTTAGAGCAGTTCCTTTGTTCCAAAGCTTTGAAGCAATAACTACAATGAGCAATTCTCATTCCTGCAACAAATCTGTAAGATCTGGACCAGGGTGTCTTGCAGTCACTCAAAAGGGCATGCAGTGACAAGGGATAACTTACTAAACTTGTTATGCATGCACTGGCTGTATATAGGGCATACTTTTTTTCTCTTGTCTTTGACTTTTCAGCTGCTGTCCCTCAATGGAGGGTTTTCCAGCCACGTGGATAAGCTAAGGATTCCCTCAAGGCTTGGCTTTGCTCCAGGCAGACACATGAGACCCTTGGCTCATGAGACTTTGTGCAGCACATAGAGGGACAGAATTCTAGTCAGCAGCTGCAATGTTACCATCCAAGCAGCGCCGTGGGGTCACTTGTTGCCCTGCAATCCTCTAAGCAGCAATGATGCAGCTGCTGATTGCTTGGCAGAGTGCTCAGGAGAGCTCTGGCAGATGAAACATTGGGGACCACCAGCACCTCATCAACCATCACATCACCAAGTACATATCCAAGCAAGACAATCCCCAATAGCCTTGCCCTTTAGCATCATGTAAGCAGTCTAGGCTTCCCCTCTACTAACACCAGCTGGGTAGTTTCTTGCTACCACTCCAAGTGTTGCAGTAAACTCTTCCAAAAGAAAGACCACCCACCCCTGTATCTGCACGATGGAGTGCTACAGCCTGAGAGGACTGTGGCACACCCCACACTCCAGGTAGGCGTACCTCCTCCTCAGGTGTCCTGGCAATGCTGTTGGCTATCCCCTCACCCCATGGTGCTGCAGCAGGCTCAGCAGCAGCACTCTAATTACCAATGTGTGTTTCCTGTGGTGTCACTCTTTTCTCACACGAAGCATCACCCATGAATAAGTGCTTCAGCTGAAGCTTTACCAGTAACAAAGACTTCAGCTGAGCAAGGTGTCAGCATGCCTTCAGCAACCAAGAGCACTGCCATTGCCCAGAAGCAGCAGACCCACCAGCTGCAAAGGTTAGCTCCAGTCAGAGCTCTGAAGTGGTGAAACCCCAGGGGCTGCTTCAAGCACAACTGGCATGAGCCTGTTACTCACAGAAAAAGAAACCATGGAAATCTGCTATAATTTGTAGTTGGGAAAAAAATCAAGTCCTGTTTGGCAATGTACTGTCTCAGAGTCCCAAACTTCTTCACACCCATCATCCCTTACTAAGAAGCTAAATTCCCAAACACCGATCCAAACCATCAGCCTCCTCGCTGTTCCTGGCAGGCAGGTGTCCACCAGGTTCAGCCACCTCACCTTTGCCTGAGCCTCCAGCCCAGTTCCACAGGGTGTGTAGATACCCCAAAGCAGCAGGGAACTGCATTGTTATTTGCACAAGAGGCTATGTGCTGCACAACGGCCTCCTTCCAAGCTCACCTAGCATTTCTTAATTTTAATTTTCTTAACTGAGTTCTTCTCAGGCTGTTCCTCTTAGGACTGGGACTAGGACAGCACCAAGGTCTTAAAGAATTAGATTTAAGAATAATAAATGCTGCTTTAAATTTATTTTTAAAAAATCTACTCCCTGAAAACACAAACTTCCTTGTCTTTCTCTGGCGTCTTTGTGAGCGATAGGAGGGGAGGGAGACATAGGGAAATGTACAACACTTGGCACTGGGCACACCTCAAACTAGTTTTTCAACATTTTACAGCCAGCTCTGACCATGTGACCTACATGGAAAGATAAACTGAGACATTTAATCTTTTTTTTGTTCTCTTTTTAACCACAAGGAAGTTAATTTTATGTGGTTGGAATCATTAAATTACAGTAAATTATTTGCCCACAAGAGAAGAAAAAAAAACCCAAAACAACAGTGGTTTAACATAGGGAGGGCTGGGACAGGACAGCTGTTTGTGACCAAATACCCTTCCCTAGCTTGAAAACTCTCAGTGAACTTCACTGTTTCTCCCAGGCTGTGCCATTTAGGGACACGTCAACTCACTGCAGGTGACAATTTGCTTTTCCAACCAGAGTATGAAAAACAACTTTCCTAAAGTCAACTGCTTTTTGAGCTAAAGCAGCAGCAATTACCCACATGTACATTGTGAGTAACACCATATCACTCTGGAAAGCAGTAAGCCTTACAACACTTGCTTCACCTCCAGAATACCATCAACTTTTAAAATGAAAGCTAGTGCCCAGTGAGCTGGGCACTCCAGTTTACTGTGATAGGGAAAGCCAGTCCAGCCCAACCAGTGCCGCAGGGCTGCCACCACTCTGGACCAGGAATATGCTCCCACTATTTTATGGGCAGCATGAATCATGTCCTTGATGTGGAGAGGCTGGAGTGAACTCAGCACCTCCCTCCTGCTGGAGTATCCCCAGGGAGCAGCACACAGCCCCCACAGTCACAAGGCCAGCCCACAACTCTGAGACACTTTAAGCTAGGTTATGAGTGGAGAAGCACTCTCTGTGAGGCAATGGTTAGTCAGCATTGTCAGGTGAGATGAGGACAAGATGGGAAAATATTAATGGAAACAGAAGATGTGCAAGAAACTCTGCAGACCATGGCCACGAATCGCCCCTGGCATGGTCCGTCCTGCCCACAAGGGTACACATTGCGATTTTCCTGTTGGCACAGAGAGGTGCCCTGAAAACAACTGATGGGTGTGATAGTGTCAGAGTGCCAGTCACTGGATTGTCTTCTCCAGCACTGAGGGTGACGTGCCCGCTGATTTCTGAGAACTACGGCTTTTGGCTTTGTTTTTTTCTGTTTGGCTACACTCCCACATGCTAACACATACAGGCGACATTAGTCCAACTATTTAAACAGCTTTTTGCTACAGTTTGCTCAATCCATGGAAACATTGGCCTAAGCAAGATAACAGCTGAAGCTGAAAAGTACCTTTGCAAAGGTAGTGCTGCTACCCCCTGGGACACGCTAGCTGTGCATCTGGGTTTTTCATCTCAGGTGCTATGACAGCATGACATCCAGCTTTCCAGACTGGGGCTGAAGGGGAGGATTGAAGGCTTGTGTTTAACCAGGCTCAGCTTCCTGATGGGATCTGCCATGTCCCCACATGAACCATTGCACTGGCACAGGCAGCAGGCAGAGGGGAGAGCCCGTGCAGCCCAAGGGAGCTCCCCAGGAGCTGCCCCACATCTGTTCCTGCCTCAGCTTGCCTCCATCCATGGGATGATGGCGAGGGCACAGTGGCAGGAGCACAGGAAAACCACACAACTAGCAATGTCCTGGGCAGAGGAGTACGGCTGAGCAATGCAAAAGCCTCACCTGTGACACAGTAAACATCCTGTAGATTAAATTGGGCAATGCCACTTCTTAAACTGCAGTATGACTCTCCTCATAAGACTGCTGATGCTCAGCCCCAATACTTCCTGCTATGAGCCACTTTTATTAACTGGCAGCTCTCCTGCTCCCATTCCTGTGAGAAGGTTTTTTCCAAAGATAATTCCTGGACCTAGTGCAGCCCCACACTCTCTGCCACCAGCCCAGCTTTGTTTCCCTCAGGGCCTGCTCCACCAGCCTCAGCTCATCCCCTCCCCTGACTCTCCTGCTGCTTGTGTAATGGTGTTACACTTCTCAAGGCTTAGGAAGGACCATACCGCCAGCAGCAAGAGGAGGATCAAGCACCAATAGCTCTTTCACATGTCAGTCCTGTCCCCGCTGCTGCTCCCCCAGATTTCTCCTGTGGTCATCTCAGGATCCTACTGAAAGTGGCACTCCCACAGACACAGCAATCATCCCCTCACTGTGAACTGACTCCAGTTCACTTGAGAAACAAGTTCTCACATCTGCAAATGGGGAGAGCTGCAGGGAGAGCTGACCTGGCCATTGTGATCCGCAGAGGTTATGTTGCCTTTGAATAAGCAATGGACAAAAAAATTAATGAAAACCAAAAGGTGAAGTTTCCTGTGGTATCACTCCCTGTATGTCTAATCTGAATGATGTAGCTCTGGCTGCACCTGCACAGAAGTGTTTTCTTCTCATCTTACCACAACCACAGAAAATTCCCATCAAGAAGGATTTTAAAATTTGACTTTGACAAAACTTAGGAACACCCTGAAACAGCCTGATGAGTGACTGCATATAACCTTAAATACTCATAACTCAAAGACTTTGGGTATGTCAAGACAAGTGTCTAAGAAAAGAATACTAAAACATGCTGGCACCGCACATTATGCTGCGAAAAAAAGAGAACATGACTGCCAGAAAGATATTTCAGAATAGCCTTCTGATAGTTCATTACAAACTTTAAAGCATTATTATAAATTATGCTTGGCAAGCTTTCCTAGATCCCCTCTGTATTTTCCTGGTAAGACTGGAATCAACTCTTTTTCTTTTTTTTCCCACAGATTGTTATCTATTTATTAATTGGGTCAATCCATAAGCCCCATATGGTTTAAATTCCATAGTGGAAGCCGACGCTAAGGCCTGGTGTGATGGGCAGGACAATGTCACGGGGTCAGATTGGGCTTAGAGGTCTCAGGTCTTGTTCCCTACAAGTTTTCCACTTCTGGCAAGTTTGACATGAAAGCAGCACAAAAGGGCCAGCACATGACTGTGCATGGGAACACACACCTCCCGAAATACAAGATGAAAGCTACTCCTTTAATGAAACCCAAAGGGGAAAGAAAAAAAGTAGAGTGGAAAAAACCTACAAGAGGTCAACAAGGGAAACAAAGGGCAGCTTTATGTAAGCAGCTATTTCGCTCCAGAAACAGTGCTCAGTGTTTTTAATACAGAAATTCAGTGTAATTAGGGCTTTGCTTGTACCAAGAAGATAATGGCAACTCAGAAGATAAGATTTAATAGTAGATGTGGCTTGGGAGGATGTAGAAGAGGGAACAGACAGGGAACAGGGCTCTCCTTCTCAGAAAGCAAAGGACTGGTAAGGAAAATGGTGGTGATTTTCTACATTCTACTTTTCATCTTTGATCAGCCAGAACAAAAGCTTTTGACAATTGTTCTAGGATCTATTGATCAAGAATGAGAGCCAGGTCCAAACAAGCTAGTTGCTCTAATTGAAGGGTAAATACAGCAGATTACAATTTTCTAGTAAGAAAGCAACTTTTGGACAACTAGTGACTGCCATAAAAAAGGACTTTTTTTTTTCAGAAATGTGAGGCTCTAACTGATGAGAGCTAGAAATAGATACATTTAAATAGACATAAAAGGATCAGTGTCAAGGATGAACCGATACAGGAACTAGCAAATTATAAAGCTGGGCAAGCCATTATAAGATTTCTGCCAAAAAGCTGTTCAGAGGCATCCACTTAAGCTGCATCTGAAGCAGGAGAAAGACACATGCATTGAGTGAGCAGTGTGGCATTGGGCAGCTGTAGCATCAGCCCCTGTACTGCAGCCCTGGCCCCCTCGCTTCTGCTCCTGCAGGATGGGTCTTGCAGGTTCAAGCTGTCAACACCTCCCCACTTGGTAGGAAGACTTACCCTGGCAACTTGCTGGATGACAGCTTGCTAGCAGTCTGTTGCCAAAGTGAGTGCTCATGTGAAATTTTGATTTTTGGTTGGACATTCCCACTATAAGGAGGAGCCTCATGCAATGGCTGCTCTGGTCCAACATAGTATGTGGGGGTTTTGCCAGAAGAGCAATAACTGTGCCTACTTTAAACTCTCATTTCTATGCTTGCTCAGCCCAAACTGCAAAATAGCTTGAATTCACCTTGCTTGCTTGCTACTACAACGAATGGTAAGAGAGAAGATGGTGTTTAAAAGTAACCCAAGATGAATAGTGTAGAAGCAGCAGAGTGATGGTATCTATTTGCTTCCATATCATTTAGAGCAGAACAGAGAATTAATGAATTCTTCCCCAGGAAGATCTTTCTGTCTCTTCAGCAGCTGCATAGTCAGAACTTAAGGGTGGCTGTTCTGAATCTGATGCAGGATGCATTTAACCCAAGATTTAGTCTCCAGCAACGGCAGAAGTCAATAGAAAAAAAACCCAGGACAAGTTTATCTGATATGTCCAAGCACTTCTCCAGCTGCCAGGCACTTCTAGCTCAGGGGATTTCTGCACGTGAACAGTTTCTGTTTATTTAGTAACTGTCAACAGACGTCTCTGCCAAGCATAACATCTCTACAGACATCTCTGCCCAGCGTAAGACGTGGACCTGCTTCAGCGGGTCCAGAGAAGGGCCACAAAGACAATCAAAGGGCTGGAGCACCTCTCCTATGAGGACAGGCTGAGAGAATTGATGTTGTTTACCCTGGAGAAGAGAAGCTCTGGGGAGACCTTACAGCAGCCTTCCAGTACCTGAAGTGGGCCTACAGGAAAGCTGGGGAGGGACTCTTCACAAGGGCACGTACTGATAGGACAAGGGGTAAGGGTTTTAAACAGCAAGAGGGTAGATTTAGATTAGATCTCAGGAAAAAATTCTTCACTACTACGGTGGTGAGACACTGGAACAGGTTGCCCAGAGAAGCTGTGGATGCCCATTATCGGAAGTGTTCAAGGCCAGGTTGGACAGGGCCTTGAGCAACCTGGTCTAGTGGGACATGTCCCAGCTCATGGCGGGAGGGTTGGAACTAGAAGATCGTCAAGGTCCCTTCCAACTCAAACCATTCTATGATTCTACTCTCCCTCAAATCAAGCCAAAGACAGCTCAATCAGCCATCCTTTCTTTTTCTTTTGCACAGGTATTTTGTACGTTGCCCTTACTTTCTGTCACATAGTTGCTTCCATATAAAATATACACTATTTTCCTGGGTCTGATAGGTAGAAGTAGAACAATGTCTCATTGTGGGGAAGGTGAGGAGAAGCATTCACCTTTGGAAACAGTGTGGTAGATTATCAGAGTTTCCCTTTGACTCGTTGATCAGTCCAGCAGTGGCTGCTCCGCAGTTCTGAAGATTTAAGACCCCATTCTGGTGCTTAAGCAAAAACTGTTTGGGTTTTATTTTTCCTTGAGACACTACATCAGTTGAGAGTAACGTGCCCTTGAAAAAATCTCATTTTGATCACTTTTGAAAATGTTGGTATTTGTTGCCATTGATTTTAAGGAAGGAGTTATGGATGAAAGAGCTACTTTCCAGAATGCAATTCAAGACTACCATATAGAGAAATAGCAGCCACACTCTGCCCACAGGAACAATTAAAGCTTACAACACACCCACTATTGCAGAAAGTTATTTGGTATTTGTTGCCATTGATTTTAAAGAAGGAATTACGGATGAAAGAGCTACTTTCCACACGGCAATTCAATATTAGCATATGGAGAAATAGGAGCCACACTCTGCCCACACGAACAATTAAAGCTTACAACATGCCCACTATTGCAGAAAGGGATTTGCATTGGCAGTAGATGGCATCTTCAGTGCCAGAGGTTGCCATTGGTGTTCAGGCTATTCAGATCATGCTTGAACACTGTACTGGTTAGGAAAACCGCCTGATAGCTGGCAGAAATGGAGCAGTAATGGACATACTGGGTATAGTACTTTCCATGTATTTATATGGTATGTCCTGTGCACAAGGTGAAATGAAGGCTGGCTTTGGTTGGGAATTTCATCTATCCAAGATCAAATACCAAGGACATGCTGCAAACGATTTCCAAGTTGCGAAATGATGGCGCAGAGGAGCTGTGAAGTTGAGCTTTAGAAAAATGATATGCAGTGAGTAAAAGAGGAGAAGACGTGAAGACTGGGTGTTCTGGAAAGTAAAGGTAGGCAAATGCATTTTTTTAAGAATAATTTTGAATGTTGTTGGAGACCCATTTTTTCTAAAGCTGCCCTAGCTTCCACCACACACTGCCTGAAAAGCCGCTTTAAGGTACATTCGATGATTTCGTTCATATTCTGTGCTAAAACATAATCCAGCAAAGGGGCTGGAGACACCTGAAATCAGTTGTTCCCCAGTACAACAGGACACAGATGTTACAGCACAAGTTCCTCCTCCATACTCTCTGCCTAACCCCAGCAGGCCTGGACTTGCAGAGGAGAGTGGCCGGAGGGGGGACATGTCCTGGGCTGCTGCCACAGCACCCTGGCAGAGCATACCCCAGCACAACTTGAGGCCCCGGCCCCACTGCATGAGCTGGGGTACAGCACCAGGATACGGATCGGCATCTAGCTGATTCACTAGTGCAAGTGCATAAGTACCTAAAAGTGCTTTGAAGGTGAAAAAATTCACAAAGTTACTTATTTTTTATGAGCCCTTATAAGCATTCCAGGACTCTCCTATTTAATGTAATGGATTGCATCTTGCCTTAGAATTTGTGTAGCCAGAAATGTACTTCCCTGCCTAGTTTTAAACTCATAAGCCACGTTTTACAGGGACCACAGTGACTTTGCTGCAGCTGCCTCAGAGATGCTCCTGGCAGGAAAGACAAGGCTGCAATGCTAGTCCATAGGGACCCTGAGGCATAAAGAGGAGACAGCTGAAGCTTGCACACATCCCTGGGCTCACTGTCTCTGCAGGTAGTGGTCTCCTCTGATACAGCTCCTCTGGAGAGCTTTCTAAACTTAGTTAAGTTTCTAGAACACCACTACAACCAGCTATCCTGCAAGTGCTCCAGAAGAGCTGTGATGCCAGCTTTGCAATGCTGTCCCCAGTGTTAAAACACTTTAGGACCACCTTGGCAACGATGAGCTGAATGGGACAGCACACAAATGACAGGGGCAAACAGCTGCTTCTGCACATCCTCCACACACACATGCTCCCAGCAGCTCACATCAAAGGCCATTCTGCAGGATTTGGTATTAACTTGGTTCTACCTGCTCTGCTGGACTCGGCCAGCGTGGCTTGCAGGAAGAGCAGGGGAGACAGCCCCAGGCATTTCAGTGCAAGGGAGCAAAGGCTAACCAGGAACGCCAGAAGGAGCATAGTGACCCCAGGTTTCTATGAGAACACCCTGGTGCCAACTGCTCCTACTTCCCTCAGACAGGAACAGGTGTGTTTGGGGCACTGGATCCCCTATTTGTGCACAGGTGACGCTTTGGAAAGCAAACCTGACCCTCATAAACACCCACCTTCATGAGCAAGTTGTCTGCAGGGGTAGAGTGAACACAGCACTGGTTGGTGTAGCTCCAGGCATCATCACACCATTGTATTAGTCTCAGGCTTTGCTCCGATTTCATCAGTCTGGAGATGTTCCTAGCAAAGGCAGGAAGTGTAGAGGGAAAACAACAGCAACAGCATGGTTTTCCAGTCTCATGAAGCAGGGGAAGGCACCTATGCAACATAAGTTCAGGGTCAGGTTTACATCTGGCAAAGCTATTTCTACCATCTGATTGCATCTCAGTAAAATTAGAGGTTCCTAAACAAAGTCTGAGATGTCATGCAAAAATTGAATGGAAGTGAACTACAAAGGCAAAATAGTCTTTCTTTATGATGAAACCTCAGATGAGTAATTAATATAATCAGCCGACTTCAACACTGCCTTTCATAAGCTGAGACACACCAAGAGGTTAAGCTGTAGGGGCCAAGTTATCTTTGTGACCTTTACCACCAGGAAAATTCACAAACAGCCATCAGTAGATTCAGGGGCTGAAAAAATTAACCCAGATAGAAAGCATGCAATAAACCTCTGGCATTTAACTCAGCAAGGTTGAAGCGGAACGGCCAAGAGAGAAGCCAGGCTATGCTACAGCCACTGACTACAGTGAGAGGAATTAGCATTGATCTTTCCACAGGAGGAGGTTTGCAAAATGTCACATAGCTGTTATAGACTGAGGTCATAAAACTGAACCCACTTATTTCATGCAGGATCTAGAGTTGTTGGACAGTATTTAAGGGAACAACAGCAAACTAAAAGTGACTGTATAGATTCCTGATAAGATACTTTTTCACTCAGTTTTGCTGTGAACCTTGGAACTTCTAGCCTGGTACCAGAGTGAAGCCCTTTTCTCTCAATAGCATGCAATCAGGTGAATTACTTGTTATAGATAAAGTCGCTCTTTGGAGAGGTATTACTTACAGTGAGACAGCATTATCCACAGGAGTGATAAAAAGAGGGGAGGCTCATGTACCAGATGAAGAGTAATGAAATTCTAACAAAGCTGAGTGTTGTTGGGTACACCCTCCCCCTAGCCCTGGATTAAAGTAATGCTCCTTTCCCTTTCCCTGCAGATTTAATCCATTTTAAGAGAAATCACTATCTCTGTAATACATATTGCCTGTGTTTGTTTATCCAGCAATAACACCTGGGTGCACCTGAAGGGTCAACCCATGAGAACTGCAGAGCTGTAGGTAAGCCCAACACACCTTTGGGACAACTCCTAAGAAGTGGTCCTGCTCCCAGGGTATGAAGCACTTACAGGTGCCAGCAGCCTAGGTGGGATCTAGAGTTTAGCCAAAGCAGCTATTCTAGCACTATGCTCTATTGCTACAAGTGCCACCTCTAAACTTGCCAAGAAATGCTTAATTCTGGAAAAAAAAAAACCAAAAAGCTACAGTCACTAAGAAGGAATAGAGAAATCATTAACAATGAACAGGAATCATCCAGAGGATTGCCATCTGATGTGACAGTGGAAGTTTAAGTTGGCATTTTGAGGAGAACCATCATCTCCAGGAACAAGTGCAAGCTTGGATTACAAGGAAATGGTCAGAACACTGTTTCTTCTGCCTTCTTCAGAAGTGTTACAAATTGCATTTACCAATGTGTTCAACTTTTGAAGTGAAAGCCATCTATGGAACTGCCTCAATTATTTCCTCCTCCATGGAGCTAGCTGTAGAGACAGTCTCATACATAGAGAAGACCCCCTTTCACACTAACATTATGTGCTTGCAGTGAGTAGAGTATGAGATTAGTCATAAAGTAATAGTGAGAGTAAATGATCCTTCTTTCTTCCATGTCAGGAATGTTGCCCTATCCAGTCAACATCTGTGGCTAGTGAACTCAAGGGGAGACACATTTATAGGGCACAGAGAACAGTACCATGATGCTAAAGTTGTTTCTTATAATGGTATGGTCATAATTTAGGGCATAACAGGATTCTTTCTACTCTAAGAGAATACAAGGACTAGAGGAGAAAAATTTCTGAAGAGCTCAGAAGCAACTCAGAGAAGAGTGAGATCAATGGAAGAAAGCCACTTGCACAGAGCCTTTGTTTTTCCAAGCTACCTGAAGTTGGTCAGAAACCATAAGCTGACACATCTCTGTTGACCTGGCCAAGGGATGAAGTTCCTCCTGTTGTAGCCCCTAATGCCTTCACAGTAGGCACTTTCTCTTAATCTCAGCAGTGTACCAAACTGTCCTGACCAGAAGTAGGAGCAGTCTCCACTGCTCATGAAGACTGTGGTTTTTGAGGACTAGCAGACTACCTCAAATAAGTTCTGTTCTATTAACCCCTTGATCACACTGCAAATTAAACCATGGCTTCCGAGGAAGCCATGAAAGGCCTTTCAGAACAGCAGTCTTTATTTGTACTGGCCCATGGGACACAATTCTTCATTTACCTCAGCAAAAGATTATCAGGAACAACCATGCTAACCAGGCACCAAATCCATACATCTCTTGTGGCATCTTGGAGAAAACAGAACATTTAGGATTAAGAGCAGTTGGGGGGGGGTGGCGGTTTGTTGTTTGTTTGTTTTTTTTAATCTTAAAAAATTGACTATAAGTACTACCTTGAAGCACCCTGGCAACTGAACAGCACTTGTATGACCCCTAGAGGTCTCAGGATTTAGATGAGGAACTATCTCCAGAGGCGGAGCTTTTGCAAGGTGCTGACTTTCACACCAGTTTCTGGATCCTGGACCCATTCTCAACAGCACCTTTCACCTCCCCCTTCCCTGGGGTAGGACCTCTAGGCTGTTTTGCTGCTGATACCTCAGGAACAGAGGGTCCCAGTGTAGCTCTCCCAGTCACACAAAACTTGCTGGCTTGAAGCACTGCTGAGAATTCATGCAGCTCAAGGGTGCTGTGCCAAATAAGCACTTGTCCAGCCCACTCCACTTTGAACCATGGTGTTGAAAAATGCTCTTTGTTATAGTTCAAACAAGCTCTGCAGGGGTTTGCAACCTCTGCAGGGAACATGGGATTCAAAAGCAGAACTAAGGCCGCATACCTGAAGGTGACCAGGTTTTGCCCATATCTGAACACCAGACCCCTGCGCTCACTTGCAGCGCACTGATGATTCAGTGCAAGGGGATGAAGGGCCAGTTTACCCTTGGTTTGTGATGTTCATATTAAGTCTTTTTTTAAAATACCCATCCTTTAGCTATGAGGGAAGAGATCGTCTCATGATCACCATTACGTTTCCAGCTATGTTAAGAACTCAAGAATAAAAGCAACGCCACAAGTTTCACTCCCCACAGGTATCTTATTGGCAGTCACCTACAGCATTAGCATGCTGCACAAAAGTGTGCATAACCTGCAGGACACAACAATACATGTAAACAGCTCTAAAGCATGTCAGAAACACATCTACCAACTTCCTGCGACAAAATGGGTGAGCTGGACAGAAAATGATTTGAATATACATGGCTGCCAGAAGGAACTTATAACTATAAAGTAGCCTAGAGGAAGCCAACCTTACAGACCATTTAAGTGACAATCCTCATACTGAGGGCCACCAGAAACTTACCTTTGGGAACGGAGCAAATGGATGAGGTGGGAGTAGTTTACTAGCAGGTGGTGACAGTGGCTCCTTGGGGTCCCACCTTTCCCTCACAAGCTGGTGCAAGCTTGGACACACTATCATGACTTGAGGTAAGCTGGCACCCTTGTCCCTTACTGAGCCAGTAGCCCCTACCTGAGAACAGACTCACTGCTGCAGTATAGCCCCAGAGTGGGAGCTGTTTGACCTGCTGGCAGCCCACCCCTGGACACAGGCTGGCCAGTGAATATAGGATGTGAAATGGAAGTAGTTATGATACAGCAAGAATGAGCTCTAATGAACTAACTCACAAGTGCTGACAAATAAGACTGTTGGCTATTTTACATCTTTCACTGCATTTTTAGTTCGTTTTCCCCCTCTTTCCTTACCCTAATTTTGCAAAAGCCATGTAGCATTATTTTACGACACAGACGCGTCTGCTGTCTTCCTCTAACCAGCTACAGCCCTATGGAGGTCACATCCTCATTTTCATCACAACTGGACTACACGTTCTAGCTTAATGCTTTATCTATGAAGGGCTTTTCTAACCTCTGGAGGCTAGTCCAGATGACATTACCATTTATTTAACCTTCTAGCTAGAGACCATTTTTGTTACAGTGAAACACTAACAAAAGGCACTCCTGCCACTGAATTACAGTGAGCAGCTTGGTAGTGTTCTGCCTGAACTAGAAACACCGAATGAGTGTAAGAGCCAGATCTATCATTTACCTATGGCACACTAACAACAGAACCATACAGATGCATGCATTACTCACAGTATCATTCTTTATTTGTTCACATTATATTGGCTCCATAATTTCCTGCTTACATGTTCTTAGTCATGCTAGTGGAAAATTCACAAGCAAACACAAACAGAATATCATGTTATTACACAGCAGTTAAGATGACTATTAATCAAAGTTATCTGTTAGTGGTGGCAAATACCCAGTGAATCCCAACTGACTCATTTTATTCACTGAGACACTCTGCCTCCAATAACCTGGGTTAGGTTTAAGTAATTTTAAAAGCCATGTTATTTTTTGCTCCAACACTCTTCCTTTGCCAGCTGTTATTGCATTCAGAGTAACTAAAACCAAGGCATTCTTCAAACCAGAGGGAAATGCAGGACAGACTTCATAGAGTGCAGTCCCCAGCAACTCCCAACACCATATGTAAAATCTTGTCCAGTGAAGAGTGATATGAATAAAAATAATGGCATATCAAGACGTATTTCAAGTTCCTTTGCAACAGAGGTGAACATTTATTGCAAGTAGCTGGGTGAATGTCATAAGGCACAGAACCTGGTAAAGATAAATGCTCAGAATGGCAGAGGAAGCAAATAACAATACCTGCTTCCCAGAAAAATCCATAATTCTAGGTGGGTTACTTAGAAGGTAGTACCAAATCACTTTTTAAACAAATATTTTTAGGAACCAGAATGAAAACCCCTCTTTAAAACTGTAGCTGCCATTTTTAAATCTTGATTTGTGTCTTCTGGATGTTCACTAGATTGACATCTGCTCTGAAGCAGGATTGCCCAAGAACAGACCAAGGCATAACAGTTCTGTGCAAAAACTACATTTGGAACTAAGCACTGATCACATTCTCCACCCTGCTACTCTCCTTGACAACTGACATCCCTCCCTCAACAGTTATATGGGGATTTTGTCCTGTTGCAAAGGTACCCCTGAAGTGCTTTCTCAAGCACAATGGCTAGACCTATACCTGGAGATGCAGCACTGTCATGTCCAGCCAAAGCAACACAGGATCTCACATGACCAAGAACAGGCATGACTTAGTTCACCTGCTGCGAGGTCAGTCCCTGCACCCCAGTGGAACAACTGCCAGGTACTCCTGGTGGCCTTGCAGACCTTCAGTGGTCTGTGGAGTATAAAGGAGGAATCAAATGCACAGACTCTTGCACTTTTCTTTAGAAAGAAACATATAAACCCAAACCTGATCTGGATATTTGCAATCTCAGTTGTCCTTACCACAAGCAATGTAAAAACAGTATCATTCACTGCCACCTTGTAGAAAGTTCTTAAAAGGTGACTGGAGACAATGAAGCTCTAATTTGCACAACACAAAGGAGATAATCTTCTCTACTACCTCTTGTACTTTCCACACAGCTGGACTTGTCTCTAACAAAGAAGAAAGATTTCTCCTTTCTAGTGGACCTCAGAATCAGTGAGAACATCTCTTTTCTCTGCTCCTTTAACTGAGCTCTAGGTTACTCACTCTGCAAGTACAAAAAAGAGGTGGTTGTACACAAACTCCAGAGGCCACCTTTGGTCCTACATCCTGTCACTGATGAAAAGATTTTAAGAATGAAAGCAAGAGCTGACATATTCTTTTCTTGAACAAATGACAGAAGTTTGTAAGAAGAAAAGATGGATTCTTCCCAGTTTATAAACAGAACAAAAGGAATTTCCTCTCATCCCACACTCTCCTTTTCCCATCTCCTAAACAAGCACATTACAGGTCTTCCATTTCTCAGACTGGGACAGAGATGCAAGAATCAGGAGTTCTTGCTACACTCCTACACTTCTTGAGAAACAACCCTCAGACACTTCCCATACTTCTGGGAGGGTCAGAGAACAAAGCTTTGTTAACCAGGGGATGAAACATGAGAAAGCTTATGATGTAACATCTCAATTCCTGAAACTTGGGGAAGCACCCTTCATTATTTCAAGATATCATTTACTGTCCAGGGTGACCCTTTCGAGTTTAGGCTGAGTCCTCAGGCTGCAATTTCCACAAAGAAAAAAGATTTCCTGGAGTAGCTAAGGGCATCTCCTACACCACTGGAAACTCGGCACCCCAACATTCCTTCACAGTTCTTCAGTTCTGTAATCCTGCTCATAGAAGAAAGCACAGTGAAGGCATCACAGGAGATAGATTATATTTCTCCTCATTTTAACACTGCAGTGACTCAATACAAGAGGGGACAGGTGATCTCTCTGCCAAGAGATGGCACAACAAAAAAATCTGTCAGCTTACTCCTCAAAGGCCTCTGCAGCACACAGATCTCAAACAGTATTTTTACAGCATCATTGTCCTCCTCAGTAAATACAAAGTCATCCTGCTGCCTTCATTTTAAGCCTGCAGGGTTACTCAGACATGCATAAATAGTTATTTTTCTGTTACTATAGTAATTCATCATCTCTGAATTTATTCCTCAAAAATTACTGGATCTAAGCAGGAGACACATAAAGGAAAGAGGAAGAGACCAGGACAGACAGAATTAGATTAACCATTCCTGCCTCCACTAAGCATTAGAGTTGTCACATACAGTTCTGACTGCTAACACGCTTAGTTGATTTAGAGCAGGTTTTTTCTAACTGAAATAGCTAATTACAGAGATCTACAAACTGAACATAAGACTTTGGAGGGACACTTGAACTACAGGACCTACAGTTTAGTTAGAAACTACAAAGATAGCTTTAAACCAGCTACCCCTTGTATGGCTGCAGTAGCATGGACATTGGGTCAGCCTTGTCACCAGAAGCATGGCCATGCATCATCACGTCATGTTTTTACTCTGGAAAATGATCAAGTCCAAAGATGTGAATTTGAGGGTCTCAGCACGAGGCTTCACAATCAACCATGATGCACATCTACAAGAAGGGCCAGAAGGAGGATCTGGGGAACTACAGGCCTGCCGGTCTGACCTTGGTGCCAGGGCAGGTTCTGGAGCAGATCATCCTTCATCTTGAGTGTTGTAACACAGCACATACAGGACAATCAGGTGATCAAGCCCACTCAGCATGGGTTTATGAACAGCAAATCCCACCTGACTAACCTGATCTCCTTCTACAACAAGGTGATGCGCTTAGTGGATGAGGGAAGGGCTGTGGATATTGTCTACCTGGACTTTAGTAAAGCCTTTGACACCATTTCCCACAGCACTGTCCTGGAGAAACTGGCTGCTCATGGCTTGGATGGATGTACACTGCACTGGATAAAAAAATTGGCTGGATGGCCAGGCCCAAAAAGTGGTGTTGAACAGAGTTAAATCCAGTTGGTGACCAGTCACAAGTGGTATTCCCCCGAGTTCAGTATTGAGGCCTGTTCTGTTTAATGTCTTTATCAATGATCTGGATGAGGGGATTGAGGGCACCCTTAAGTTTGCAGATAACACCAAGTTAGGTGGGTATGTTGATCTGCTTGAAGGTAGGAAGGCTCTACAGAGGGATCTGGACAGAGTGGATCAATGAGCCAAGGTCAGTGGTATGAAGTTCAACGAGGCCAAGTGCCAGGTCCTGCACTTGGGTCACAACAACCCCATGCAATGCTATGGGCTTGGAGAAAAGTGACTGGAAAACTGTCCAGTGGAAAGGGACCTGGGGATTCTGGTCACCTGAACATGAGCTAGCAGTGTGCCCAGGTGGCCAGGAAGGTCAATTGCCTCCTGGCTCGTATCAGAAATAGCGTGGCCAGCAGGACTAAGGAAGTGATTGTACCCCTGTACCCAGCACTGCTGAGGCCACACCTTGAATACTGGGTTCAGTTCTGGGCCTCTCACTACAAGATGGATATTGAGGTGCTGGAGTGGGTCCAAAGAAGGTCAACAAAGCTGGTGAAGGGTCTAGAGAACAAGTCTTAAGCAGCTGAGGGAACTGAGTTGTTTACCCTGTAGTGGGGTCCCCATCCCTGGCGGTATTTAAAAGACATATAGATGTGGCACTTTGGGACATGGCTTAGTGATGACCTGTCAGTGCTGGGTTAATGGTTGGACTCGATTATCTTAAAGGTCTCTTCCAAGCAAAACAATTCTATGATTCTATGATTTTACGTACTCGGTTACTATATTGGAAGAAGATAGTGAACAGTAATTCTCTACTTTCTTTATGCCACCCATAAGCCTCAGACAAACCCTTGGTCATTGGTTTTCCATCCTGAAGACTCACATTTGCAATATTTTTCTCTTATCTTTAAATACTTCGCTCCCCAGGCTTTTGGGACAATACTTTTTGCCACAACAAAGAAGAAATCCGTTTCCTCAAACAGATCATGTAAGTGCCAAATCCTAAACTCCATGGCAAATGGGTGCAACCATTTTTCTGCACAGTGAAACTGAACAGCTCGTCTTCTAGAGGAGCTATTCAGTTACCGTGGTTGACTGGGAACTGATAATATACAGGGAACACACTTGAGACTTTTTCCACTTACTGAGTTTATTCTTGGCTAGCCACTCAGTTTAGCTTTACATTAGAACCTGGACTTTAAGGCTTGCATTATGTATGAGAATCTAGATACTCTTACAGTACTAATTATTCCACTCCATAGAAAACCTGCCATTAGCAATTCAATGTATCATTTAAATCATCATCATCATCATTCTCTTTCTTCCAGTAAATCTGGGCATAACAACTGCATCCCTTTGCCATTTTGACTCCCTGTTCTTAAGTTACAGCTTCACAGGTATGCTCCTATTAACTGCAATAATTATGGAAATGAGCTTTATCACATGAACTTTTGACTGGGATCCATTACAGCGTCATTCTGCCTCTCCCACTGCATCTAGAATATCATGGTTTCAAAGTTCAGGGTGCTTTGTAAAAGCAAGTTATCTGCCACCCACATGACTAGGGTACTAGCTTCTCACTTTACTGTACGAGACCTCTTCCAGAACTCCGTGTCTCGGAGGGTTAACAGAAATTAACACACAGAAGAGGGGGTTTTGGTGGTGTCATCAACAAACACATTCACATATACTATGAAGTACAAAGTTGTTGAGCCAGGAGTGTTGATTATAGCACTACTTTAATGAGCCTGTAAGATCCTGGTTTTGTGCTAAGTAATGCACAGAGCAACTGTAAACAGTTTAAAATTTAAGTATTAAAGAGGATGTAAGAGTGGACAAGGGACATATGGGGTGAACACTGGTGAAGGTCAATAAAAGGAGTAGAGACAAAGGTCACAGACTCCTATTTTAGCAGTCTAAAGTAGCATTTAAAGGCCCATCTTACACAAATGCCCAGAGGAATGAGACATCTAGGAAGGACAGGAGAAGCCCTTCCTATTATTAGGCTCAAGAGAAAGAGAATGGAAGAGAGGCCCTCTGACTTGTGAGGGAGAAGTCCTGGGAATCTGACTTACTGGAGCCATGGTGACAATGGGATAACAGATAGCAGCAGAAAATGATTAGAAGGAAGATCAAGGTCACCATCATATTCAGTAAGCTCAATGGTATTAGAAGTGAAAGGCACACCAGACAGTGGATAGACAGATAGAGCCTATGAAATGATAGGAACAGCGATCAGGAAGAACCATTTTAAAAAAGGGTAAGTTAGGAAGACACACTAAAAAAAGCAAAAAGACAATGCCATGAAGGGATGATTTCCAAGAACTGTCACTGTGTCACAAGTACTTTCTTTCTTTTTTTTTCCTGAGGGAAAGAAAGGGCTGGCTAAGTTAAAGTGCAGAGATGCAGCCCTGCAAAATACAGTGTTCCCTGGTCCGTTGCTGCAATGCTCCACCACACTCCGCCTGAAGTAATGGCCACCCATCCAACAAGATGGAGCAGAGAGTGCTTACCCAGCAGCCTCATCAGGGATAGAATCCCGTACTAAAAGTCATGGATTATCACTAACAAAGCCCTCAGCTGAGCAATGTTTCAACATGCTGTTACAGCCTACAGAATCAATTTGTTTATTGTACAGAATGCAAGACAAAGATCTCCAAAGCACCCCTGCATATTCTTATTCACAAAATGAATGTGTTCATCTTCAGTTAAGCTGCTTTCCCAATGATCAGCACGCTCATAAAAAACACCATGATAAAGAAAATCCACATGAAAAACCTGTCCATCACTTTTGCAACTTTTTTCCACTCGATTCCTTTGGCCCGGTTTGCTTTATGGTCTCGAACACAATTAGCAATATACTCAATATTTTTAATCAGCATTTTGTAACAGGAACAGCAATTAACAGTCTCCCTAACCTTTTCACTATGAACTCCGTAGCTTTTATTCAAATTTCCATTGAGCTTCTCCTTGAGATGACAGTCATCATTCCTATTGGAAAGGTGACTCCTTACCTCTTTATGCCTCCTCTGACACCCATCATCCCCCTCTAACTTACGTTCTTCTTCCTTCTCTCTTTTTGGACTTGTGCAATTTTCACCCACATCATAAACAAAAAAGATTTTTGACATGTAGTCCAAAATAACCACCCTGGCCCACTGTGGAACAGGCTTTGCTTCAGAGCCACAGTGATGGAGATTCATTATAATGATCGTCAACGCAGTGGAAGCTGTGATCATGGTCATAGTTGCTATGTAATACTTTCCTGGAACACAAAATAAAATCATATTAAAGTTGCTGCCCTAGTAAAAAAACTTAATGCAGAAAGAACAATGTGACAACATAGTGCTAAACATAAAATCAAGTGAAACCAATTTCTAATCACCCTGGTTCTCTGTAATTGGATCACGCTTAATTTACTATTTAAAAAAAATATTAAATGCCATTAATGCAAAACCTCCTACTCATTACTGGCATACCTTTATCAGATGAGCAAGTGACTACTGTATTAGCATGGTAAATATTTGGAAGCCACAACCTCTGATTCTTGAAATACACCTATTCAGAAAACAGTTTAAAAATGTTTATCAGGAGCCTTGCTCTTTCACTGGTGTCTGCAAAATCCCAATGTTGATGGCTTCATGTGGCACATAATACATCAGGAAGTGGGATTTCTAAACAGAAGTGATGATAACGCTTTGTTGAACCTGTTACCACACCCCACAGCAGCAAATGGATGGATGCCTTCGCATTCACACAGGCCAGTGAATGTCCAGACCTTGCTGGTACCCACAACTAGTGTTCTGACAGCTAGGAGGCCAGGCACTGAGCTCAAGGGTGGCTCTGTTGCCTGCTAACGTTTGTTGTCTGGATTTTCTTCAAACTGTACAAACTTTAGCATGGCTAGTCCAAACAAGAACAAAGCTCCTTCTGGCCAGGAATAGAAAACAAATACAGTGAATACAAGCTGTGCTCCTCAGCCACTGCTTTTCACGACTGAAGCAGACAGTTGACCAGCTAACCGACCGTGGCTTGTGCCTATGCGAAGAGGCAGCCCCCAGCCTCTGCAGCAAAAGCAGCGGCTGACACAGGAGGATGCGCCACAGACAAACGTGGTGTGATCCCAGTTTTCAAAGGGGTTGGAAAGGATGGTGAGGGAATAGAGAAAGCAGACTGAAGCTAGGTCCTGGCTCCTTAATTTAGACAGCACGATAGGAGGGTAGGGAAGGTACTCCAGTACAGCAAGCCCGTAGTCTAGGCAGGAATAGTTGCTGCTGGTGTGGTAAATGCATTCAACAGTCCTGTTCATTGGCCAGTGGTTTGTCTCAGTTAAGCCATGCAGGTTTTTATATACACAGTAAAAATAGGAATAAAAATAATGAGATCTGAATTATCTTAATAAAGCTGGAAGCCAGTGTGGAGGCAACTGTGTTCCTAGTGCTCCAGAAATGCCACCATGGCATCTGGGCAGCCTCACGCCCTAGGGGGCAGATCAGCCAAGGGCAGGAGGAGGGTCCTGGCAGGTGGGACGGTGCGGAACACCATCCTTTCACTACACATCAGCTCTTCTGAACTCTCAGGCGTAAATGAAAATTCAACGCAATGGATTGCCAGGCATGACAATTCAATGTAGCAATTGTCAGATAGTAAGTCAAACCTGAGTGTCCCAGCCAGGCCATCCAAACCTCTGCATTTGACAGAAATGTATCTTGAAATAGTCTGACCTTGTGCTTGCAGCTCTTGCTTACACTTTATATGCTGGTTCTAAAATTGTTTTCCATTACTAGCTTTATTACAAGACATGATAAAATAAATCTAAACTCCCACCTATATTTAACGAAATAGCTAGCTAATATATAATTTAAATTAAACACAAAACAACCGCAAAGAGCTGCAGCATACCTGCACAAATTCCACACACATTTTAAGTACTTCACTATGTTTTAAGAATGTAGCACTTTTATCTTCCCAGAAACCACAAATGACATACGGTTTCCCTGACATACAGCCCTGCTATTAATAACCCATGTTTAAAGACAAGCATGTAAAGCTCACCTATCAAAGGTACATTTTCAGAGGGAGGCATGATCTCTGCAACCATCAGCTGGAACACAGTCAGAGCAAGAAGAACTGTAACGCCCAGAGACACTTTTTCCCCAGAGTCTGCAGGAAGATAGAATCCTAGTGGGGCCAGGAAAGAGATCAAAATGCAAGGAAGCAACAGATTAAATATGTAGAAAGAAGATTTCCTTTTCAAAATCAGTGTGAAGGTCACATCTGGATAAGGCTCAGAGCAGCAGCCATAAGTGATGACGTTCTTAACCGCTGGCATACCATGAATCTCCCATTCCACATCTTCTACGAAGTCAGAGAGGTCACCACTATCAAGAGAATTGATGATGTCTACCTGATTACCATTATAAGTCCAGGACCCAAATGTCAGGTTGCACTGCTGGCTGTCAAAAGGAAAATAAGATACATCCACTACACATGAACTCTTTGTGATAGCAGGTGCATCCCAAGTGATTTTTCCATCGTATCTCAACACAACATTAGTATTCACTGGTTCTGAAAAGTCATCATCAGCCCTAAAAGATGGAAAAGTGACAGTCAGGATTGACAGGCAATAACCTACAATGGGGACTAAGGAAGGTAGGGCAAGGGGAAGACTTCACACCATTAAAAGCATGCTTCTGAAATAGTATCTATATGTATACTGAATTTGAGTAGGAAATTACTATTATTATTATTTACAAGTACCATAGCCCATTAATGCCAAATGTCAGTGCTGCTAAATTATGTTGTATTTGTTGGCCATAGCTTCTTCAAACTTGACCTCAAACGGGATACAGTAGAATAAGAATCCATTCAAAGAGGAAAATAATCTGCTGGTTACTACTGGCCTGGGAGAGCAGACAAGGAGTGCAGATCACCTTTCTGTGGACAATCTTCCAGAGCTCTTCAGCAGCCCCAGCAGAAAGCACTTCAGACTGCCAGGTTATCCCGTTCCCAGTGCAGAGAAATTTGGAAGAGCTTTGCTATGTAGCATAATCAATTGCTAAATGTCTATGTCTTTATTGCAAAATATTTAGATTACCAACAACAAATGTTAAAGCAACAAACATACCCTTGCTAAGGTAAGGTAAAGTGACAAAAGTTCAGACTCTGTGGGCCAATTCTTCCCTCAACCCCCTCCTTCCCTCAGGCAAATATTCAAGTTGATTTCTCCAGCCACACTCACTTGTTATATAGGACAATATCTGGTCTCCAAACCAAATTGCTTGGAATCCTGATAGAATCCAACCCATCATAGTTATCTTTGTCCCATTTGAGGTATGCATCGTACCAGCTTTGTCGAATCCATAAGTAAGCTGACAAAATTTGATTCCTTTCATCCTGCACAAAAATGTAGAAATATTTCTAGCTGAAGGTGACATAATCACATCTTAGATGCAGACAGTATTTGTTGTATGGCTTTAAATAGCACCTAAACAGGTCAGAATACTGACAGGCCATAAGAGTACTTCTCAGACAGGTACATATGCCCATATACTGTACAGGGAACTCATTTATTTGGACCTTCTCTTGTTCAAACCTTCTTCCCCTGCACCCTCCCCAGCTTTAAAAATCCCAGTTGCCTACAGCCCATAGTATCCTAAGAGTTTCCTTTTGTGAGCTTCAGAATACCAAACAGCTAACAGATTCGGTCTAACAGATTCTGTGAAAGCTTGGTGAGAAGACACATTTTCTTTTGCCTCAAAAGTATGTCTGGCTGAATCAAACTTACAAAAAGGCTCCTGAAGGCTAAAATAGGGAGTCTATGTAGAAATCTTAGAAAAACAATTTGCTCTTTCTATTTAAAACTCAGCAAAAGTTGTCTGGAGGGTGCGATACCAACACCTAACTACGATGCAGTCTTAAAAATTCAGCAGCTCCAAGTTTGCAGACTTACAATGAAGTCTTAGTGTTGCAATCAGGTAAGAATCTACAAAGAACTGGAGAACATGGCCCCTGTGAGGAAGCATTACTGAAGCTGTCACACCAAAATCCAAGATGCTTTTCCTACTCCAAGCAAAAGGTTTACAGCTAGTACATTTCTGCACGTAGAAAAACAGAACTGAACTCTTACCATGTCTTTAATTTGGGACAATGTGATCTGAAGGGTGACATTCAGTACTTTATCTGTATCTTCCACTGGTCTTAGAGCATTTGAGTAGTCTTCAAACAGTTCATTAAACAGCATGTGAGCATATTTTCCTTTGGCTGATTCTACAGCTAGATAACAGATTTGTTCATTACATCAGATTAAGTACTGAGCAGTATCAGAAGATATCCTCTTTCTACAGCTTCAAGTAGTATTTTCTATAACTATGTTTATCCTTCATATACTGTAGAATATCATTTAGTGCAGAAACAGAAGTATATCTGATGAAGCTACTCAAAGAAGGACAGCATTCACCTGTAGTAAATGAATAGCTAACTCTAGCTTTTCACACCCACTGGAAAAAAAAAAAACCCTCTACATCTAGAGATTTCTGCCTTTTAAAAAGGTAAATATAATTACCTTTATTTTACTGATGTCTTTCCTAAGCATAGGTTATTGACTTACAGTCATACCTGTGCCAAACTAAAATTAGAAGCAAAGTCTGAAGTCAAACCTACCCCTAGGCTAATGACTTTTGATAGCTCCCAAAATGCAGCACTGATAGATTCATGCTGCTTTCAGAATTTATTCTTTTTATACCACCTGCAAAAAGTCTGAGCTGCTTCTCTTCACAAATAGGCAACTGCATGGTGTATGAACACATCTGTACACTAACACCTTTTCCAAACCACATATTTAGAGATGCTTCTTGCTATCCAGACTAAGTCACTAAGGACAATCCACTGAAACTTCAGGTTTTAAACAACACTTCTGCTGTTCCACACTGTTTTGTGCATTACATTTTCTCTAGGCAGTCTCTGCATTACCTTTAGATACATTCACACATTTCTGCAAGAAAAGGGCAAGGACAGTAACACTCACAAGACTTGTGCAAATGCCAGCTGGCACTATGTAGGAAGCAAGTGCTTTGGTGTACTTCACTTTTCAGTGACTCACAGTGGCTTCCCGGACTAATAAGAGTTCAAAGTAAACCCTCCTGATTAAAAAAGAAATCCTAACAACTCAAAGCTTCACAATGAGCATTTACGTCTGGCTGTACATGATCATTCATTTTGTCTATGCGTCAGTGAGACAGTAAAACAGTACAGATTAAAGACCTCTGGAGCTCAACCCCACAAGACACGTCAGGACACCAGCTCCTATCTGAGTAAAATAAACCTCAGTGGAACATTTAGCTATCAAGCAGTATTCTCACCTTCAAGCATCACTGCTGTAAACAGCAACCAGAGAGAGACGGAAAAGGAGGACAGGCTATTTCTCTTCATTTCTGGACCTCGTATAAAACTGTTCACTCAAGGGCACAAAAAACATTTATCACCATCCAAAACTAAGAAACAAACAAAAATAAATCAAGTTGCACAGCAACATAGAGATGCTGAGGCACTGATGAGCTGCTAGAAGAAACTCAGTCCTCCCTCAGCTGCTGTCAGAATCCTGGAGAGATCGATGGTCTTTCTCTCTGCCACCGCCTGGGGCTTTGGCGAACCCTCCCTCCCTCTCTCCCGTAACCTGAGAGCTGCCTGTTCCGAAACTAATGCTGAGGGACAAGACACACAGATGGGCTATCAGTAGGAAAACTATATTCCATAGCATTTTTTACTACAAACGTAAGATTTTTACCAATTTATGAAAAACCCTTTCACATTTCTTTAGTGTGCCAAATTTTACCACCCCTACATTCAGCAGCAGCTTGCTCAGAACCAGTTCTGTGGAACTTGTGGACCCTCATAAAAAAAAGTGATCTGCCTCAGTACTTTAGTTGGTATAGTCACACTGTACATCACACATCCAATACGGCAAGAAAACCCCCCCACAGCCTACCTACTCCCAACGCTGACAAAACAATGTTTTCACCTACTGAAGTGAGGCTACGTGGAGGACATGCTGCTACCCCAAAACTAGGCAACACAGGCAACATGTGCAGTAGCCCAGTATCACCATGCAACAAGAACTTCCAGTGGTGTAGACAACTCTGAGACCAGTACTCGGCACAGTAAATCAGAAGCAAAATTGGACTCTGCAGATAAAATGCCATTTCCCAACAAAGTACAGGTGAACTTGACAAGACTTTACAAAGAATTACAGAGTTACTGGACGACTCCAGCATTTAGCTAAAAGACTTACAAGAGAGAAATATGGGTACGAAACAACACCACACCTGGCCTCCCATCTACCCCGATGGTCAGAACTTCATTAGCTCTGTGTATATTACTCATGTTGCCAAGTCAATTTCCTTGTACTGCAGGCATTTTCTTACAAGTTTATCACAGATGAGAGGAGATTACTTCCTCCTTTCCATAGTTCAATCCATCCTTCCCGATACACTGCAGTCCATTTCGCCATCCTTTTAGAACAGGTAAAAGAAAAAGGTCACTAAAATAGAAAGGTGAAAATATACACCTGAACTACGGGGGGG
>VZZY01006232.1:45058-58636 GCA_013400335.1 Eurystomus gularis | reverse complement strand
TCCAGAATAGTTCTGATCCCCACAAAATATAAAATAACATTGTTTTACTCTTGTGTAGACTTTTGGCTAGAGGGAAGCTGATCCCTTCATACACATAATTTCTACATAGTAGCACTCCTGGCACTCACTAGCTAATGTTTGTGGTTTTGTGGGGTCTATAAATCAATGACATTTATGGACACATTTAATAGGTAAGCAATAAATAATTTCAGTCAAAGCACCTGTAATGAAATCCATCTCCGTCACTTCATTTGCTGAATTGTCAAAGGGGAAAAAAGAGGAAAACAGTTTAGATGTCAACAAGGGCAGAGCAGCCTACAGGCAGTATGTCATAACCTGCTTTTTCTGTTAGAAGAAGGTATATGCTGTTAGAGGTGACAAAAATCAGAGATCAAAGATTTTGGGATACAGTCAGATCAGTGCAATCTTAGGAGATACCTTGAGTCTACAGAACATTGCCATCACATCAGCAAGTAGCTATTGCTTCACTTCTCTTACTGTAATTACAAGAGTGACCAGGGGTACTGCTTCACATGTGCTGCTATAACCACTACTGGAACCAAGACTAAGCTCGCTTTGTCACTGCCTTAAGACAATCTTGTGACCTGTTACACCAGCAATACATATCTGCCAAGAGGTGCAGACTGATGCACTTTAATTTGCATAAGGTCACATATAATAAAGAACCCTGCACCTTTATTGCAATGACATCTTCTTGAAGGAAAACTGCAAGTCCTCAAAAGACAAAAACAAGAAGCATGCTTACATGTGTTGTTTACACAATATGTTCTTATACACGTATATTCCATATGTTATTCGTTGTAAGTTTGCAGAAAGATTGATCATAATTTTTTAGTTATGATCTATCATATTTTCAGTCATAAAATATAGCCAATAGTTGCCACATATGGTACATACAAAAAATGAGTGCACATACACAAGAACACGCTTGTTACAATTGAGACGCTGCCTTGATTACACAGTGCTTGTAAAATAGAACTAAAATACATGCAGAAGCCTTTTCAATATTAAAAGATACAAGAAATTAAACAGTCTTATTATGCTAGACCATTTGGCTTCTTCACATTTGTTCACAAGAAATCTGATTGGTAATTTTAATCAAAATGTCCCTAATGTAGATATTTTGTGGGAAGAATAAGTACTAACATTAATCATTGCTTATTGATCCGATAGATCAATCTACAAACCCATGCTTCCTCAGAATATGGCACAATCTACTCCCAAAACAAACATCCCATTTAACATTTGAATGGAGCTTAAATTTATAGTTAAGCAATTCTATTTTTACAGTAGTAAGTTCTGCTACAAAGTCAGGAATATAAAGTATGAGACAGCTTATGAAGATTATTTAAGAAGAGTCATGGGTCTTTGGAAGTTAGAATCAAGCCATTAACCTCTCCTAGAACTAGACATGTTCCCAGCAAAATTTGAAGTTATCTTGTTAGAGGACATCTGCCAGCAGATGGCCCTGTTACCCAGCCTACTGATCTACCCAGATATGCAAGACTGTTTTTGTTTTATCACACAAAAATCACATCACATTTTAATCTACTTCAATTAATTTATCTGATTATTCACCTTATATTTGATAGAAGACAAGCAGAGACAAGATGTTCTTTTAAAGAAAAAAGATAAGCAGAAGGAACAAACCACTTAGCGGCGGAATCCAGCTCTCAGGTCTAGCTATTATACATGAGACCAGTCACGAGAGGGTTTCAGGGTTAGGAAATATATGTCATTGTCAACAACTGTACAATACAAAACCATATTTAGACCACAGGCTGCTTCTGTGCTCATGCAGAGAGCAGTTAAGGCCCATGGCACAATATCCAACTCTGCGTCCACATATTTTCTTCAAACATTTGACTTCGTGAGAACTTGTACGGGCTATTAACGGAGCAGAACACTGTGTTCGCGCTCAGTGGGACAAGAGCGTAGCATTCACTGGTGCGCTGAGCTTGTCCAACACTCACATGACACATAACTTTTTATGGTTCTAGACAAACACACATGCTATTATCAAGACAACATCAAAAAAATCTGAATTCAGTGTACTGCCATGTAAGGGAAGTTTGATTTTGCAGGCACTTGAGGGACAGGCTGAAGTGGAGATGACATGGGAGGGATCTTTCCATATTAAAACTTGCAACGTTGGACTTTTTTCTTAGCCAAGCTATAAGCAAAGCAAGAAAGTATTTTAAAAACATTTAAAATTTTGTTCTTTCAATTAAACAAATCTTTCCTCTCCTGCCAAAAATAACAATTTGCTCCTGAGGCAGAGGTTTTGACATGTACATTGTCAGGATTTTTTTTTTAATGGATTCTTACCCTTTTTTGCATAAAAAGCATTAAGGGTTTTTAAGCCTCCAACTGGAAAAGCTACAGATACTGTATTATCACAGGCCTCAAGGCTGTCTGTACCATTTATAATCCATCCCTTCATCAGAGAACAATAAAGAAGAACAGATTGGTTTCTAAGCACAGTTTGTAAGAAGTGTCTCACAGTCTGCTTCTACTTGCCTTCCTGCCAATTTTTCTCCCGAGAAGCTGCTGCATTCACGTTCTTCACAGCATTTGCTATAGAATATCATCTGGTGATGGGGTCAAGAAGTACACTAACTCTTCAGAGTCAGACTTCTGTCCTTAGACTAACTGAAGTCTTAACAGCACGGGTACGAACAGCTCCTCTTGCCAGTAGAATAGCTTCACTGTGCCTGCTCTGGAGAAGGAGGATACAGCACTTCATTTAGATGCAGCGTGTTTCTCCCCACCTCATTTCTTCTCAGCCACATACTGCCTCCTCCTTCCTTCTCTCTAAAAATACCCTACCACCTAAACCAACATACTCATTCATATTTTCTTCCACCCTGTTGTACACATGGCAGATAGGAAATACATTAGCAAGTGTTCGCAATGCCAGGTCATGGGGTAATGTAGAATATTAGCCACATTTTCCAGAAATGGGAAATGCTAATTTAAGTGTTACAGTTGTGAGTTTTTCTGAATATAAATTTGATTTGGGTCCACTTACACAGGCAGCTCTGCTGACCACCTCCCAGCACCTGAAATAGAGATATCTTTTGACTCTGGAAGTATTGTACTACTTAATGTGATCTAAAATGCAGCATATTCATACTTTTTCACCAGGATGCTCACAAGCCGACTGGTATTTTGTCACCCTTGAGAAGAATTTGGTATCTGACAGAGTTAAGAGCAAAGCTATTTTATAATTTTAGCTATCAGAAAGCTATTTTATGTACAGCTCTTTCTCACTGTGACATTTACAGCTTTGTATCATGGCTTTGAATGGCTGATCACAGGATCTGCGCTCAACTCAAAGACAACCTCTGGGCCTAGACACTGTTCCAGGTCACAGGTTTACTCTGACAGGCAGCCTGATGCTCCAAAACAAACTGCATTGGGGAAATATATCTACCCTCTTCCAAGGCTGTAGACAGACTCAAGCATCTTCCTCTGCATGATCACTTGTGAACCGTGGAAGACAGCGTGCTACCTCATCTTTCAGAAGTAGAGGGAAGCCCCCCAGCTATCAGTGCAGCTGAAGACAACTCTAGGTTCCCCAGAAAGTAATTCCTTCAGCCTGCATGCACATCACAAAAAAAACCCCCAAGATTAAACTGGTATCTGAAAAAGCAAGACTGAAGGGCAACAGTTTAGATACTAAAGTTTCACTCTTCACAAAATTCGAAGCAGGGAGAGTGGTGGGGGTGGGGGAACATCCCTTTAGAAAGGCTACTGAAACTCACAATGTTCACAAGGTTACCTGCACAAAGGATCTAGCACCCCCTGAAAACATCTGCTTTCCTGAGAAGCTCCCATCCACCTTGCAAGATAGAATGTGGTACATTTAAACTTCTGCCTCACTGAGTTCCTCAGAGTTTAAGAGTTCCCTACAAAGAGCTAAGACTAATGCTGTACATTAAAACACTACAGCTGGCTGAAAAGGCAGGGTGCCAAAAGATGAAGAAGACAAGAAAAAAATGCAGACCATAATGTATCAACCTAAACATCAACTTTGTTTTCAAGGCATTCACAGAACACCAATTGCAAGATGACTGCTAAGACAGTACTCATACTTTGTGCTTCACCAGTGTTGTATACAATTTTACATAAATTGTAATAAAAATCTCTTTAAAAAAAAAAACAGTAATGAAACATCTATAATGCAAAATTTGGCATTATCTAATCGTTTCTGATCCATCTAATCACACACATCAATCTACCCAGCTGGTTTCTTCAAGTTCCCACAACTCAGAGGAAGAAAAAATACTGCTTTACTCAGAGTGCAAAATACCCACCTCTCCAAGAGCAAGTTTTTTTTTTCTAAACCAAATAAACTTGTTTCCAAGCTTATAAATACTGCAGAGCTGCCCACTTTCAAAATACCAGAGCAACTACATGGAGGAGGACACAACTGAATTATCACAATGCATTTATTTATGCCTGAACAAACCACCCTGCAGGATAAGGCAAGCAGCAGCTACTCATCTCTTTGATGAAAAAGAGATTTTTGATAAATCATGGTTTTAGCTACTGAAACATCTGATGGTATGTGGGTACTGGCATTCTTTAAAATATCCTAGCATGAATGCAGCTACATTATGCTATAGACTGAGAAAAAAAAAAAATCCTCTTGGAGCAAATATGATAGTAAACCTGCAGTTTTATTCAAACTCTGCAATTACGCTTGTTCTAGCACAATAGTCATTTAGATCTTGGGGATAAAGCACCACCATCTCAGCTGAAGACAGCATCCCTTGTCTTAAGCATCTCTTGAGCACAGTGGATGCAGATCAGTTAATGGAGGCTGCATTCATTGTGGTTTTTTTTAATCTGCAGAATTCTATTCAACTGTCCAATGCCAAAATACTGGTTCCTTCTTTTCAACCCACAACAAATGCAATTAAATGAAGGCTTAGTACTTCCTAGGGGAAAAAGTTCAAGGGTTAATATAGGGAGTCACCACCAAGGAACATTCTTTTCTTTGGTAAACTGGGCTGAAAAAAACTTATTTTGCCCATAAAGATTTGCCATCTAGAAGTGTTAGCCTACAACACTGATCTGAATCTTACAGGTTTAATAACTGCCATTTTCCACGTTCTGTGGAAGGTGATATGAGCCATAAAAGCTGTTAAGGCAAAAAAAAAACCCAAAACCAACGCATACTATACCTGGTTAGTTTGTGTGCTTTGGAAAATATTTCCTGCTTGCCCGCCAACAATTGGCAGGGGGCTGTGAAGTATCCTTGCCAATTCTTCATCTGCCTTTAGCTTAAGGAAGGGTGTTTTGTTCTGAAACAGAACCAAGATCCAGGAAAAAGGCAAGAGGGATTAGTGCACAGTTTACAGCTATAGCAGAGCTATGAGGAGGCAGATTATCCTACAATCATTCTGCAGTTACGGCTTTTAGGAAATGTATATAGAAGTGCAAAGGCCAGTTCCTCAAATGTGTATAAAAGAGCTAGTATGAAAACATTGCTAAAACCTGGAACAACTTTAGCAACAAATTCCATATTGGCTTTACTCCTGGGCCTTAGAAAGCATTATATTACATTGCCATTTCAGAGAGCTGCTCCTAATCCAATAGTATTAATGACTGAGGTATGGTCAGGTCTGGACTCTGAGGGATAATTGATTTGTTCTTGGTGGGAAGCTATACATAAGGAAAATGGGATTTGTGCTACACATTCTCTAATTCCTTCCCTCCTGCTAGTACTTCAAGGCAATATAAGTTGCAAATAAGACACTGGTACAGTTAAGCAACATGTTGCAATAAATATATAGCTAGCCTCAGAGAATGAAATGGCAACACGCGAGATGTCATTGGAAGAAATGATTCAATGAGCCAGTAGCAATTGATGCATTCAGCAGTATCCTAATACTTCTAGCCAAACTTCCATCACATGTAAAATAGAGCCTTCTTCACCTATCTTGACTGAAAAATATTGCTTTGCCTTTAGATTTTGCCTTTATATGCAACATCAGCAATTACAAACCTCCTGAGGAGGTATGACTTAAGACTCTGAAATGAAACATCATCAAGAGAAAGCAAGAGCAGGGTAAACAGAGTGTTGGCACTTTGTGCCCAGCGTGCTGCTACTGGAGCTGCTGCAGAATGTCAGCATCCTCCTTGCTACGGAGCAGAATGATCAAGCCTCTTCAATGTAAAAGTAAACATCATGACTGATGGATATACATATCTTAAAGTAAGCAGAATGAAGAAGTTAAGGTAACAAAAAAAAAAAAAAAGACAAAAGGCACTTGGGGGATGTTTCAAGTAATAAATCAATAGAACCCATCAATCTCTAAGGTCTTCTTTTGCTAGCTACTTCCCATCCAGGTGCTGGCTGCAAACAAGAAACAGAAGTGCGGGAGATGCAACTGCTTGCATTTGCAGATTGTCTCAACGTTTCCTCAGCACTTTTATCGCACAAATATTTCTCTAAATAACCACTGAAAAGAAAACCCTAAGAGGTTTAAAGGCATTTTCCTATTTATCCTTAGCTTTCAGAACTAGGGTCTTTGCCATCAAAGGACACTAAATGCTGCTTAGTCAGACTAGCCTGGGATGCTTTCATTCTACGAGCAAGAAGTATTCATGGATTCTAGTATGAAACCTGACAAATACATTTTAGTATTTGATTCAGTGGCCTACTTCATTTTCAGTAAATACAGAAAGAAGCCATTTCTTGCAAATTTCATCTATTTCACAGACATGAACTCTGTCCTGCTTTGAGCCAGAACAGAACCAATTTTCTGTTCAGTAATTTTACTTTTCAGCTAAGCCCCCCTGAAGTAACTGCACTTTCTAAAGTTAATAGCATATTTTTGCAGACAGTGCCTGTTTCTAGCAGTGGTAACACTTGATGCTTATAGTTACTACCAAGGACTAGTAGTAGGCTCTTGCAGGAAGGCCCTCACACACACTTGCTCCTATGGAGAGCAAGGTCACTGCTAATTCTTGTGTACCACATTGGAGTGCTGTAAGCGTTATAAGTAAAAGGGTTTCACTTGCAGGGAGGAGCAGACAGGACAGGTGACCCAAACCTGACCAAAGTTTTCATTCCATGGATGTCATACTCAATATAAAGCTGAGGGATCACAAGAGTCCTCTGTGGCCAGCATCCAAGGATTCAGTTTCTTCTTTTGCCTTCAATCCCAATTCACGTGTTCCTGAATCCAGTTCCTGATTCCTATCTCCCATTGAGTCCAATCTGGGACTTCCCCAATGCCACTCCTGCAGCATCAATGGTGGCATGATCATCACTGGCAGGTATGCAATAGTGATTTTGTACATATTTCTATAGATTTCATTATTTTCTTATTAATAGTGTTACCTTTTCTTGTTACCATTTCATTAAAGCTTTTAGGGTTTTTTTGCAGGGTTTTATTGGGTTTGTTTTGTTTTGTTTTTTTTCCCCAACCCATAAGTCTCTCTACCTTATTCCTTTTCCCTTCTGGGAAGGGAGAGGGGTTAATATAGAGAATCTGACATTCATTTAGTGGCCAGTCCAGCCTCAACCCATGACAGACTCTGAGGTACAACCTGAACAATGAAAATTCAGCTGTGTAAGGACACACAATTTATACTTGATTAATTAGTACTGTAGTAATTAATGTGTAACATTTCTGTCATTAAGGAATACGTATTTAATGTAAGCATCACAATTATAATAATCAAATACATACCGACCAGGTATAAAAGAAAATTTGGGAGTTTTTTAAATAAAAAAATACAACTAATCACTTCCTTTTTATTGCTGAAAAGAATTTAATTACTTTAATTCAACAATTATAAATTATAGAAATTGTAAGAGTTCAAGCTTCCACATGAATAATGATTCACACCAGTATCTCCACAGAATACAATGAATTCCCACAGCAGACAGCAATCAGTAGTACAAGAGTAATTTAGCTCTTTCTGGAGTCAGCATGCTTAGCCTTTCACCCTTAACATGACAAAAATGTGTGAAATCGTTAATTAACATTGTGAGAAAGAAATGAGTTGAATAATTCCCTCATTTTGCTCCTTAAAGTAAATACCCTTCTTATATTCCCTTCTGCTCCTATTCAGGATCTCTAAAACAGCTAAATGGAAAAACCTTGCCAACATTAATTTGTTATATCTATAACCATTTTAGGATTCTGAGCTGGTGAGATGTGAAACTCCTAACATTCAGGAGAAAATGGGTCTCATTTACTTACCAACTGTCTCAGTTTTATTTGCCACGTAAAAGGAGACCTATAGCTCCAACAAGTAATTATAGATAAAGCACTGCATTTATAACCCTGTTATCTGAAAATATGCCAGCCTATCAAAACAGGGCTTTTTAAAAAGCTAATTACCTCTGTGATGGCTGTTTCTTAAAAACAAATTTCTCTTCTCAATGCTGAGAGCAGAACTTAGTGAAGTTGATAATTACAGTTGATTCTTTGTCATCTCTCCAGCTACTTCCTAGATTTTATTTTCACATAGGGTGGTACAAGACCAAAAATCTCTGGCTACAGCTACAGAATGTAGGTAGAAATAAGAACAAAGGTAATTCTCTCTTCTGCTCCATGTATCACACAGACATAGCAATCACAGATAAGACAGACATCCATTTTCCCAGTATTGCAGAGAAATCATCATGGCATTTATTTGCCAAATACCAGGTTCCCCAGAAGACAGAGTTACCTCTAAGCTTTAATAAAAGCACATCTATTAAAGGCGCTAGCATTAATACAGCCATTCCTGTCTTACTAGAACATCCATCTGTACTCCAAAAATGTTTGCAAGGCTTTCCTGTTTCCACCTTTGGAAAGCACAATTTATTACTGAAATCAATAAAATGGGAGAGTCCTAGCAGGGAGTCAGATGGTCAGGCACATCCACTGAGCTGGCTTTGTACTGTGTTCATTTTGACACCTCCCAGGTCTCTAACACTGACTTGTACAGAGGGCTAAACACAGGGAGAACACTTAATTACCATCACACGTAAAACAGACTCAGCTTGGGAAAGACTGATTTATTGCCCATTAAAATATTTGGCTACTGGGAAACAAAAAATATGAGCTGGGCAGCACCTTAACTCTTCCTATAGAGGCCACCGCTGCAGTTCCCCCTCCTCCTGCTACCGAAACTATAGCACATATAGCAAATAGACCTTCACAGCAAGGCAACAGACAGCCCCAGAAGCTTGCATGTCTGAGTACAGCACACACACCAACGACCAGATACATGATGTGCACAGGAGACAGTAAAAATGCATCAATGCTTCCATAGAGCACAAAGTTCCTTATGCAGGTACGTTCCAAGTGTTTGCTCTGCCTAACAAACAGCAGCAGCTGGTGGACACCTCAGGTTAAGTTCCTGGGCAGATGCTACATTTGCATCAGCTTAGTTCTATCAACACTTAGATTTCAGGCACAGAAGCAGATATTACTATATAAACAAGCATTCCTAGTGAACAAAGCCTTGCAATTAGAGTGCTTAGCTGAGCTACAGTTAAAGATCTCTGATATGGTTGTAACCACAAAGTCTTACTGCACAGTAGATAATTCCACTGTGAACACAATGCCGCTCTCATAGTAAAAAGTAGCAGACTGGTGCTACCCTGCATAGATAGTATTAATTTTCTCTAATCAAAAGTCTCAGAAATAATGGCTAATTATCCACATGGAGAACAAGCCAGCCTTAAATTTCAGCTAGCTCCCACACTTCCGTAAACCATAGTTTTGTTAGCAAAGGGCATAGGGTAGAGTAAGATACAGAACTAGCCTCTTAAGTGATCAATAAACATGGTCCAGGCTTGGAGCAGTGATAGTAATGAGGGCGACCAAAAGGCTTGCTCACCACATTTCTCAGCCAGGGGACTGTGACTCACCAAGTCCCTTCCCAGTCCAGCCATATGGTGAAAAATATATTCTACCACATGCTATCAAAGTACTACAAATGCTATAATTACAAAATTAGAAGTACTTGAGACATTGTACTTTGTGATTATGGTTGAAAACTCCTCAGTTTCAAAGAGTAACTTAAAAATCAGGCAAAAAAAAAGAGCAGGTTGAATTAAGTACAGCAAGTATCACATCCTAAGGAAATAATTAAGTGAACCATGTGCTATTTTTGTTATTTAAAATACTGATTAGGTTAATTATGCTCAGAGGGAACTGGGTCTAGGGATTAAAGGAAATCTTTTCAGAGGCAGAGTTTGCTGAGTAGAAAAGCTGCTGTCTTTCATTTAAACAGCACAAGATACCACTTTGAACATCTTATGATTATCAATGTTTTAGATACCAAAGGATGAGGGGTTTTGCTATTGTGCTAATAATGTAGCTTATATTTTCCTTTTGTAACACTTACATATGCCACTATGGTCAAAGTGTGCTGCTATGCCAAAATATAACCTGATAGCCTTCTACGAGAGCATGACTGGCTAGGTAGATGAAGGGAGAGCAGTGGACGTCATCTACCTTGACTTCAGCAAGGCTTTTGACATCATCTCCCACAGCATCCTCATAGATAAGCTTAGGAAGTGTGAGTTAGATGAATGGACAGTGGGGTGGATTGAAAACTGGCTGAAGGACAGAGCTCAGAGGGTTGTAATCAGTGGCAGAGTCTAGTTGGAGGCCTGTGACCAGTGGTGTTCCTCAGGGGTCAGTGCTGGGTCCGGTCCTGTTCAATATATTAATCAATTACTTCGGTGAAGGGATACAGTGTACCATCAGCAGACTTGCTGATGACACAAAACTGGGAGGAGTGGCTGACATGCCAGAAGGCTGTGCTGCCATCCAGCAAGATCTGACAGGCTGGAGAGTTGGGCAGAGAGGAACCTTATGAAGTTTAACAAGGGCAAGTGTAGGGTCATGCACCTAGGGAGGAATAACCCCCAGCAGCAGTACAGGTTAGGGGCTGACCTGCTGGAGAGTAGCTCTGAGGAAAAAGACCTGGGAGTCCTGGTGGACAACAGGCTGACCATGAGCAAGCAGTGTGCCCTTGTGGCCAAGAAGGCCAATGGCATCCTGGGGTGTATCAAGAAAAGCCTGGGAGCAGGTCAAGGGAGGTTCTCCTCCCCCTCTACTCTGCCCTAGTGAGGCCACATCTAGAATACTGTGTGCAGTTCTGGGCTCCCCGGTTCAAGAGGGACAGGGAGCTACTGGAGAGAGTCCAGAGAAGGACTACAAAAATCATTAGAGGAATGGAACATCTCCCTTATGAGTAGAGGCTGAGGGACTTGGGACTTTTTAGTCTAAAGAGAAGACTGAGAGGGGATCTTATTAATGCGTACAAATACTGGAGGGGTGGCTGTCAGGAAGATGGGGCTGGTCTTTTTTCGGTGGTGCCCAGTAACAGGACAAGAGGTAATGGGCACAAGCTTCAATATAGGAAGTTTCACCTAAACATGAGGAGGAACTTCTTTACTTTGAGGGTGGCAGAGCACAAGAACAGGCTGCCCAGAGGGCTGTGGAGGCTCCTTCTCTGGAGACTTTCAAAACTGATCTGGATGTGTTCCTGTGTGACCTGCTCTAGGCAATCCTGCTCTGGCAGGGGGGTTGGACTAGATCTCCAGAGGTCCCTTCCAACCTCTATGACTCTATATTACAATTTAGCTACCTCCTGATTTACAACAACTACGTCAAAGTCTCAAGAGTTTTCCTTCAAAACTTCAAAGTATGCTTGTTATTCATTGCTCTCAAAGCCAAGACTGTAATTTCTTCCGGGTAAAGAGCAACAATACTACTAGCAGTCAGACTGGTTTTATAAAGGAAACCTTTATTAACTAACACTATACAAATGTCTGCAGACTTGCCATGTCAAGACAGACAGACAAGGTCCACACACAGCCAGTTTGACACCCCCCAACCCTCAACACTACAGACAGCACAAGCAGCAACTGTAAGTGAACTTCAAAGATCACCCCACAGTGAGGTGGAAAATTAATCACAGGTGTAATACTAAATTACTGACAAAGACTAGAAACTATACAGTTAACAGCCAACTCTACAGAAAGATGCTAACTGAGTAGCTTCTATTTTCCCACTGGTTGCCACAACTATCATCTCCCTGGAATCACACAGGGCCATCTTGCCAGGCGAGTGATGTCTTCCCTAGGATACCCGAAGCGTGCAGCAGTGACAGCAGTCCCCAGCCAGAAGGAATGCACACCATACTGCTCTGGGCACAGCCCCAGCTGCTGCAGGGCCCATCGGAGAACAGTCAGGAACTCCCTCTTCGTTACAGTCCGATTATCTGAGTGCATAAAGAGTGGCCCTTCCAGCCGTGAACGAACTGTTTTGTAGTTCTGGAAGGCCAGAACAGGGCACACCCAGGGCTCTCCAGACAGCCCAAGGCTGATGACATGTCTCTCCTGACCCACAGTAGAGTTATGCAGATGAAACACTACTCTCCTCTCCATCAGCTGGAGGTCACTCAGGTACAGCAGCTCAGGCTGCAGTACATTACGGTGTTTTGCCACCATCTCTCCTATTCGAAGTGCCCCAAAAAACGCTACAGTAAATAATGCACGAAACAGTAAACATTCATAATGAGTTACGCATACAGACTCCAGAGCTCCTAAGAGAGATCGCAACATCTCAATTGTTATAGGCAAGTATTTATCCCTCAGTATGCCCGCTTGACGTTTCAACCCTATCACCATATAACGGGTTATCCGATCTTCCAAAGGATCAGGGTTACCAGTCAATTTTGATACATAAGATAGTGCTGCCACATACATCAGTGTCTTTGAGGGTGAATTAAGAGATTCCACAATCAAGAACCTTCTAACTTGCTCCACTGGAATTGGCCAGGCTGCAGGCATTCCCATGCTTTTCCTGAAGACAAGGAATTCCTTCAGTCCTTCAAGGTAGACTTGCCAAAGCCTACTGTTCCCTGAGCACTCCAGAAAGGACAGAGTCTTCAGAGGCCAAGGACCCAAGGAATGTTGCCAAGGACAACTAAACTTCCCTCCTACAAAAGAGGATCCACATTAGCACATGCTGACAACAGACCCAAGCATGCCACTTCAGCAGCAGTAACGATCGTTCTCCTCAGTGCAATACACCCCCAGACAACACCCTGGTAGTTTATTTGAAGACAGTTCACAGGCAGCTACACCCAGAGCTGTCAGAGCTACGGTATGCTTCAAATGGGAAATTACAAGCAACATACCAGGCCCATCTCAGGCACTAGATCCGGTAACACTCTGGGAAGTGGAGCAGTCTGTGGAGTAGTAAAGAAGCAAAAAGCAGGTTTTTTAAACTAATCCTTGCTAGTACAGCTTGCAGAAGTACAACAGCAGAAGTTACAACGGCAAAGGGCACACCGGACTCTCCCGTCAGAGGGCAGCGCATTTACCAGCCCAGGCAGGGGAGCTCCCTCGAGGCCTCCCTCCAAAAGCTCCATGCTCCTTCAAGAACTCGAGCAAAGCCAAGCAAACGCTGCCCGGCGGGAGCCACAGGCCAGCCCTCGGCCACGGCGGGGACAGGCACCGAGCCGCCGCCGCCGCACTGCTGCTGTCCACACTTACCGGCCACGTCCGCGCCGCCCCGCCCG
>VZZY01006232.1:0-42097 GCA_013400335.1 Eurystomus gularis | reverse complement strand
GGCGGGAGCCCGGCATGGGGTGGCTGCTGCCTGGTCCCGGTGGCCGTGCCGGACGATGGGATCCCAGCGGAGCGGAGGCTGGCGGTGGGGAAGGAGCTGGTGAGTGTGGCCTGGTGGGGGTCGGCTGGCTGTGTGGTGCGGGAGGTGGCTGGAGGCTCGGCGGGTTCTCCTGTGGGGTCTGACTAAACTAAAAAACGGGCGCTAAAAAACGAGTAGATGTAGCACTTGAGGCTATGGTCTAGTGGCTAGAGAGATGTTAGGATGAAGGTTGGGCTTGATGATCCTGGTGGTCCTTTCCAACCATTATGATTCTATGACTCTAGTGCTGGAAGACTTCTGGGAGTTGCTGAATCTGTTCCTAGTTTGTGGTGGCTTTCTCACTCCCACAACGGCCTTGTGCCCGTTGATGGAGGCCTGGGGTTGCAGAAACCTTGCCGTGGTGTGCCTGATCTGTCACCAGGCTTGATGTGTGGCTTTAAAGAGAAAAATCAGTGGAGTTTTATGGGCTTTTTTGATAACCTGATCCCTCTCCTGGGCTCTGGCTGTTGGAAGCTGTGCAGATGAGAGTTGTAACAATGCTTGAGACAGACTTTTTTCAGAGAAGTTCAAGCAAGAGCTGAAGTTTGTTGTAAGGGAGGAAACTTCGGTCTTCTTTGCTCTCTGTGAGACTGCCTTGTTTACTATTGCTAATGTTGATTTCTTTCAGCAGATGAACTCAGCCCGGTTCCTGAGAAGCATCCCTTGGGCCCATGGCCCTTGGCGGCCTTGCTGTTACTGGAGGACTCAAGAGATAGCCACTTATGGCAGGTCTACTATGAGGGACTGAAGAACTTCCTTGCCTTTAGAGAAGGCTTGGCTCTGCCTGCAGTCTGGCCAATTCCAGTGGATCAAGTGAGAGAGTTCTTGGTCATCATGGAGTTCCAGAATCTGCCTCCTGCAAAAATAATAATGTATATGGAAGGACTGTCCTTCATCTGTGGAATGGTAGATCATCCTGATCCTCTTCAAGATCCTGTTATCTGTCACATGATATCAAGGTTGAAATGTAGAACTGGCCCTTCAAATGATAAATACTTTCCTGTAACTATTGAAGTATTAAGATCTCTACTGGGGACTCTGGAATCTGTGTGTAGCTCTCCTTATGAGTGTCTGTTGTTCCGTGCCATGTTTACTGTAGCTTTTTTTGGTGCACTCCGTATAGAAGAGATGGTGGCAAATCATGTAAATGTAGCACAGCCAGAGCTGCTGTACTTGAGTGACCTCCAGCTGACTGAAGGGAGTGCAAACCTTTGTTTGCATACATCCCATATGGGCCAAGAGAGGTATTTGATCCAACTGGGATTATCTAAAGAGATGTGGGTATGTCCTGTTGAGGCTCTCCGTAGGTATGTGGCAGCACGGCCACGAGGGGAGGGCCCTCTCTTTGTGCACTTAGACAGTATGGCTGTGACAAAGAGGGAGTTCCTAACTGTCTTCCGCCGTGCTCTTGCGCTTGCTGGACTTCCTCCAAAGCAGTATGGTGTGCATTCCTTCTGGCTGGGGACTGTCACAACAGCAATATCGCATGGGTATTCTGATGAAGCCATTAACAGAATAGCAAGGTGGTGGTGAAGATCCTGAAGAAGACATAGCTCCACCTGTCTGTTAGGCTTCCATAGTAAGGGGTGTCTTCTGCAATGCAGAAATGTTACATTTTATACAGAGTAAAGTTTTAGTGCTCTGTAAAGTTACAGAGCAGGGAAGTAACTAGTGCAAGATGACTCTTCCTACCTAGGGTGGTTTTGAGAATGGAGCGTCACGGTTTTAAAACTGCTGTAACTTGTGGGTCAGTTGCATGCTGTTCAGCACGTGTTCTAATTGTATTTTAACCTTGTATGACCTTATATTAAATGGCATTTTCTTTCAACTTCGCTAGTCTTCCTGTTATGCTCTGGTCAAAGGCCATTCATCACAGTGGTGATGAGATAGCTTGATACAAGCATGCATCCTTTTTAGGGTCTAATGTAGTGAGGAGTAAAGCTAGCTGATGGCTGGTGATTGGAAGCTGTGAGTGTGGAGGGAATGTAGCTGCTGAGCGTGACACCAGCAGGGAACTTGGCTCTGCGGTCCAAGTTGCAGTTCCTTAGCAGCTGCCTCCAACCTCAGCCATTGCTGCTGCAGTCTGTCTCCTTACCTATAACAGCCTTCCCCTTGACAATTCTTAGGATTCTTTGCTGATCTGTCTTCAAAGGATGGATCAAACCCAGATACTGATCAAAAGTAGCCTTTAACTGAAATGTGGCTAATGCGCCAAAGATGACCCTGCTCAGTTCAAAGGACCCTTTATAGCAGAGAATGTCAGCTGAGAGATAGCTAATGCAAATAACCCTCATTCTGTAATTGGAGCACTTGTTAAAGAAAGACTCTTAATACAGATTAAATAATTAGTATCTGAGAAGCAGGATCATAAGAAGTTTGAGCGTCACCTTTCATAATGAGGGTATTTGAAGCCCCTGTAGTGCATCACATTAGCACGCTCAGGAGCTACCTAGGTGGCAACTAGGTATGCAGAAAACAGCCCGCATCATACGGCACTTTTCAATACCCAATCTAGTTTCCGAGAGTATCTTTAGTTACAGAAAGGTCTTGCTCTGCTCTCCTTGCAGAGCACACTGTGAAGAGGGAGCTGTGATAATAGACAGCAATCTGTTAATTCCCTGGCATGCATTTGGTAGCTGCCCTTCTACAGTTTTACTACAAGCTGTTGCAGAATTAGCTGGCTGTGATGCTGATGCTGAGTCCCAGTCTTCTTGCTCATATTCATGAATGTGAAGTGGTACATCAGAGAGGCTAGAAGTCTCTCTGTGACTGCAAGGTAATCAGTTTAGTTAAAATATCCACATGAAAAGTGTGCCGGGGAAGCAGAGGTCTTAGTCTGGGTGATGAGAGAGAGAAGGAAACGTTTGGCTCACCAGCTTCAGTAATTGAGGGGAGACAGGGAAAAGACTTGCTTCAGGAGTGAGGGGGAAGACTCTGGTTTATTGAGAGAGTGCAAGGGAGTTCTCAGGTCACAAATGTTTCACTCAAGAGGGAAAAGGGATTTGTTATGGAAGGAAAAGCAGGATTCTGCTTTGTGCATGATGGTGGGTATGGAACTGACTGCACAGGTCCAAATGTTTGTGGGCATGCCTGCTCAGCCTTTTGCTGAGCGATCACACATGGAGTCCTAGACTGCTCTTTCATCCAGAATCTCAGGGGCTGGCATGTGGCAATGACAGATTGGAGGAAAGTGATTGAGGACCTGTTTTACTGTCCCAGATTATAAATTCCATCCCTACCCAGCAGGTCTCTGTTAAAACCCAAGTGTGAATTGATAATCTTTCCAAGGCTGTGAGAAGAGTGCTTTCAGCCTGAATGATGATAAATGCTCTCATTTTAGTGGTCCTTAATTTTCTGAGGGGGAAGTGGCCTGTCTCAGAAACCAGAGCATTCCTGGTAGTGACAGTAATGGCTTCACACTAAGAATCTCAAAGATAGAAATGTGCTGTCTCTCCATATTGATGTAGTTACAGTTCACCTAAGAGATGGGATGAGAAAGGATGTAGCCCTCACTATAGCCAACTCAGTCAGGAAAGCTTCTCTGGATGTCCCCAGTGATAATCTCCATGATGCCAAGCAAGCTGGGAAGAAGGGCATGGGGGAAGAATGGCATAGAGGAGGAACTCACAAAAACCAGCTGAATGCCACTGTGCAGAGCAGCTGTCCCACAGTTCCTTGTCAGCTCTGTAAGCAGTTCCAAGTGGCAATGGTTACTTTTCTCCCAAAAGAGAAAAGAACTCCTGAACAAATGCTAAGGGCTGTGTTGCACCTACAGGTTCACAAGTGTTTTCTCAGCAGCAACACCAGTTTACCATAAACCCTTTCTCATCCACCACTGTTGATTCCCTCTCTGTGCCACCTCCCTCAGCTAGCACACTTTGCTTGGCTAAACTGAAGCAAATACAGAAACAAACACAGATTAAAAATTATCAGATCAGCTTTATCGTGTAAATCTACAAAAAGCTGTACTGACCCAGCTGAGGCCAAGTAAGAAAACGGCAGAGGTTTGCTCTCCTGCCAAAAAGTTTTCATCAAATGATGTCCTAAAAATACCACTGTGAAGTAGTCTTCCCAGGGCACGGCCCTTCTCCACCCACAGTTTTAATTGCTGCGTATCCTGAGGCTAAATTACCGCAGTAACAACTCCTGGATAACAAAGCCAGGCACAGGAAAGGAAATTACATCAATTTAAGCGAGGTGTTGAAACAACGAGGTTGTTGTTAAAACCGAGCAGGCTGATCTCCCGAGGTCCCTTTAACCTCTACTATTCTGTGATTCTGTGAAAACTGCCAAGGAGCTCTCCTTGCCAGGTTGTTAAACATTGTGCATGTGACAGGGTAAAAAGTTCTGTAATCCATTCAGCACAAGAACGCTGAAATGCAGCCCCTCCCCGATGAAGCATAATCAAGACAATTTAGACAAATTGAACCATGTTTTACCCTAGCAATGTGACCAGATAGATGCAGATAGAGTCTTTACTGATAGATATTTGTTTCTTCTTTACAGGCTCATACTGTTGCAGAGTGGGGCAAAATCATATGTAAACATGATCCTTAAAAAGTCAAGGTAAACTAATGTAAAGACTGGAGGTAGCACACATATTCCTTATGGACATCAAGCCCTAGACACCATATCCTGCAAGTCTGGACTTGGAGAGCTCAAATTTTTAAGTTATTAAACCCTTGAATTCTGCATTGAGTATTGATAAAGATATCTCATTGTCTTGAGTCACAAATTCCAACAGTGTTATATAGGCCAGACCTCAATATCCCATAGAAGCCACTCATTTAGATTTGCTCAGCTCTTTTACTTCCTGGTGTGTTGCCCTCATTCCTTCAGAAACTCAGATTTAGGTCAATTTGGAACCAGGTCTTACATCTTGGCTTGGCTTTCACAACAGCACTCTCTGTAGCAGTAGTGGCCCATCCTTTCATGGCATACCCTGTCCTCTCACGTCCTCATGCTACAGGCAACAGTACATTTTGCTTGCCTCTAACCTTTGGAATTAAAGCCTTTAAGGGTTGCATAGCAAAAATCATAGAGGATTTTACTAAAAATGCACAGTTGTGCAACAGAATAAACCAGCACATGTGATATTAGTGACCAGTATACCCTGTGCACAATTTCTGAGGGAAATTTAACGATAAGGTGAACTTCCACAAGCATGGGAGGAACAGACACAATGCATGTCATCTGCAGAGCTCCAGCAACCCACTCAGAATCACAAAATCACAGAATGGTAAGGGTTGGAAGGGGCCTCTGGAGATCATCTAGTCCAATCCCCCTGCCAAAGCAGATTCACCTAGGGCAGGTTACACGGGAATGTGTCCAGGTGGGTTTTGAAAGTCTCCAGAGAAGGAGGCTCCACAGCCTCTCTGGGCAGCCTGTTCCAGTGCTCTGTCACCCTCACAGTAAAGAAGTTTTTCCTTAAGTTTAGGTGGAACTTCTAGTTTGTGCCTGTTGCCCCTCATCTTATCACTGGGCACCACTGAGAAAGAGACTGGCCCCATCCTCTTGACACCCACCCTTCAGGTATTTATAAACATTGGTAAGATCCCCTCTAAGCTTTCTTTTCTCCAGACTGAACAGCTCCAGGGCTCTCAGAGCCTTAATCATCCTCATAGCCCTCTGCTGGACTCTATCCAGTAGTTCCCTGTCTCTCTTAAACAAGGGAGCCCAGAACAGGACACAGTACTCCAAAGGTGGCCTCACCAGGGCAGAGCAGAGAGGGAGCAGAACCTCTCTCGACCTGCTGGCCACACTCTTCTTAATGAACCCCAGGACACCATTGGCCTTCTTGGCAACAAGGGCACGTTACTGTCTCATGGTAAACTAGTTGTCCACCAGGACTCAGAGGTCCCTCTGCATGGAGCTGCTTTCCAGCAGGTTAACCCCTAATCTGTACCAGTGCATGGGATTATTCCTTCCCAGGTGCAGGACTCTACACTTGCCCTTGTTGAACCCCATTAGGATACACTCAAACATCTTTTTCCTGTTAGAGTATCTCCTCCAAATCCGAATATATGGACGTGGCTGTCTTTCTGCCACTAAGTGTCAGGGCATTTTCTACTGGGCTTTTTTTCCTTCATTTTTTTTTTAATAAAGATATTCTTTATTAAATTTAAATATTTACATTTTAACTCTCAGCTGATCCCTGGTCATTTCATGCCTGGACATGTGATGATTGCCAAAGGCTAGTTCTTTCACGAGTGCTTCTGGCCCTCATCACGTAGTTAATGAAGCAAGTTCTGCAAGTCCCCAGGCTGCACCCTTTTGGCATGCTTTGACAGCTTCACAAAAGCCCACCTCCTACAAACCAAAGTGCTAAAAGCTGTTTAGGGAACACATCCACTGTGTCCTGAGAGCTGCCCTGCACTGGGTGGTGCTCACAACAAGCACCAGTGTGAGCTGTTCTTGTAAGCCGATGTCACCGTCCTTCTTCAAGCATACTCAGCCCTCAGAGCCACCACTTTCTGCAAGACTTCCTAACTGCAATCACCTGTATAGACACCTGAAGGGAAATTGGGGTGAGACTAAGTGATAGCACATAGCACTCCAGAACCTGCTGCAGCCACGCACATCACCTGCTGCTTTCGTGGTCAGAAAAGAACGGGTGAGCTTAGTGCACTGCAGACCAATATCCATCCATGCATCTATGATGTGCATTCACACGTGTTTATCCATGTATCCACCCAGAGGTAGGGGTAGGAAACAGCACTTGGAGGTTTAAGAGCTGTGAGACCCAGCTGGGCTTGCAAGACTCAAAGGATGGCTTTAAGGGGCCACAGGTATTGTCCCCACCAGGACACCCAGTGCTAGAACTTAGACCTGCTTATTGGATGAGCAGTACACATGGAAGGCGTACCAGATTTAGGCAGCTTGTCAAAAGCTTTCTGTGCTTCTGCTGGGCCTGTTTTAGCAAAGTTTAAAAGAAGCAGCATGACTTTTTCCCAGATCTTGACATTTAAACATGTCCCTGCTTGGTAAGCCTCCCTTTGGTTGGAGGAGAAATGCCGAAGCAAGCAGTGAATTGTGTGCAGTGGGTAGCTGCTGAAAGGAGGAGGAGGAGGAGGCGGCAAAACCGTTTAACTGCTCATCTGATCAGGCATTACAGGCTGCCCCTCCTCTGCAGGCTGCGCTTCGCTAGGCCTGGGCGCAGGGCTTACGTGTTCCTGTGCTCAGGCTGTGACCTGCCCTGGTCATGCAAACCGCATGTCAAAGAGTTCAGAGGGGACAGAAGTAGCCAAAGTCTCCTCCTCATGAAGCACCACCAAGCTATCCCCTCAGATTATGGAACTGCAAGGTCACTGTTTCAGCCAAGGACATGGTACCCAGTTTGGGGGCACAGAGGGTCTAGGCCACCTCCAAGGCAGGGCTGCAGCAGCTCTCTTGCTGGAGGACTGGGGTGGGTGCAGGCTCAGCACACACCACCCCTTCCACAGCGGCAGTGCTTGGGAAGAGCAGCTCGCACATCATGTCCTGGGCTGGTTGGACCACAGCACCGTGCCTCCATGCCGGGATCAGCAGCTACGAGGCCAGTGCCTTGTGGCATGGGGTACAAATCACACACAGTCACTCTGTGGCAACTTATTTTTTCCAAATTATTTTCGGACAGTAGATGAAATGCACCTCCGAGTGAGCTGCAGCGCTTGGCCGGTTGTGAAAAATGCGTTTCACAGAAGCCTGCTGCCCCGTGCCCCCGTCTTTGCCATGCACCTGGTGAAATGACACAGCGAGCTGCCTTGAATTTAAGCCAGCGCACCAAGTGTCACCTCCTGACCTGTTGCTCTATGGCTGGAAGTTTCATTTGGGGCTTTTCTTTGTAGAGCCCGAGTGAACGCAGCCATTTTGGCAGGTGTTTCCGGCACAGAAAGAAAACAGGCCCCTGTGGTTAAGCCGCGCAGTTTACTCCATCTCGCTCACCAATCGGTGCCAAGCCCAAGCAGCTCCCCCACCTTAGCTGAGCCCCTGTGAAAAACCTCCAGAACCAAGAGAGTATTTTAATAGCCAGCATTAACCTCAGTACTTAAAAGAAGTTAATTCAAAAAAACAAAAAAATTACTTGGTTTTCTGCAACAGTGGCTGCAAAAGCTGGGCTAGGGCAGCGGTGTGGTGGGTGCTGCCCGCAGCTCCCATGGCCAGGAGAAGCTTCCCAGCCTCCCTTGGCCCCTTGCACACATCCCTATCACTGGACTTGCACATCCCAACCTGAATGGAAGTGTGGCTACCTGTCTCCACCAGGAAGACCGAGGAAAAATAAAGACCTCTGAAGGCTCCTGAAGGAAAATTAAATAGGAAAATTAAGAGGAAAAATCCAGTGTTGAAATACATGGTAATACTTTATGGGCAGAGCACAGCCAAGCAGGAATCAAAGAAAGGCTTCTTGGGCCAAAGATCAGGGGGCACGTCTATCTTTGCATCTCCAGCCACACAATAAGCACTGAAGCAAATTCAGCTTTTTTTATCTTCCCAAAAATTTCCCCATCTGGTCCTACAGAAGCAAGCAATATTTTTTTTCCTTGTTCTTTTTCTGGCTACAAAACCCTGAAGAAGGGTGAGTACCAATTTTAATTGGGGTGTCAACAACTGAGTTGAAGATACCACGTTGAACACTCCAGCTTCTGTTTCTGTCCCTGGTCCCTTCCCCTTGGTGTTCGCCAGGGCAGACCCTGCGTACTGCCTTTGAGTCGGTCTGAGACAGCTGCGACCACAGGTAAGCCTGCAGGCACAAGGCTTGTGGCCATAAGGTTTCTCAGCCAGTTGACATTCCTACTACATATGCACAGAAGCAGCTTTGTTTTGACAGCCTATCTTCCTCGCACCTCTCCCCACCCACTATCCAGAAACAGGGTGTTCCTCTGTCTTAGAGCATGGGCACATGAAGAAATTAATTGACAGTGTGAATTTACAGCATGTCAGTTATTCCATTGTAACAACCCATGCATACACTCTCCTACGCTGCAAAATACAAGGTAAAAAGGTGTAAATGACTTCACACTTCATCAAAGAGCAAGAGCATCCACCCAGAAGTATTTTAACCGTGCACAGAACGCTTACAGAAAGCTTTGTCTTACTTCTGGCCTAATCTAGTTCAGAGTGTATCTCTTGTTTCAGGCAATTATCTCCCTGGCAAAAATAAAGCTTTCACAGTGTCCTTTTATCAAATGATCTGTCCCTACTTTGGGGTGTCATATTTGTGTTCTGTGAGATAGATAGAATAAGGAAGACCTTAACTCATGGGAGCACGGTCAGGCTCCCATTGAATAGGACACATTATCTCCTGTTAAGAAGGAGACAAAAGGGCCCAGTAGCCAAATGCTTGTTAATGCAGGACTCAGACTTTCACAGAGTTATCTAGAGGTTTTATTTATATGATGATGCTTCTCCTCATTGTAGGTAGGAACCTACTGAACTTAAAATTCAGAAAAGGAGTGAGATTAAAAGAGCTCTCATCTTATCTTCAGACTTGAGTTGTACACTTCCAATAGATCAGGCTGAGTCAAAAACTTCCTGGTCACTATATGTGAAACAGTCAATTTTTGGTCACCTTGAGTCCAATGGCATCTCACCAGTTTCCCAGTGGAATTTATCTACGAAACGGGGTGACAAATACTGGAAATGCTGATAACAAACTTTTCAGTGAAATATTTTTTGTCCTGAAATCCTCGTCCAAGGAATACTCCAGAAGTTTTACTTAGAGACTAGTGAATGTTAAAGGGAGAGTATACTGTTTGCTGTAGGAGGATATGCTGCATCCCCTGCCAGCGGAGCTGGAGACCACAGGACAGGGGAGGTGTCCAGCAGGCAGAGCCCAGGGACTGACTGACTTGTTAGCTTTGTGTAGCTAACAAGGATAGCAAAAATAATATCAATTGTAACTGCATACTAGACATACTTTATAATTAAAAACATTCCCAGGTCATAGCAGTGGCGCAGTGCACTGATCGACAGATGCATGCAATAAGAGAGAGTTCATCCAATAAGAGTTCATCCAATACCAAAGGAGAGATTATGCATCTGAGAGCTTCTCCTTCTCTCATTACACTGTCCTGATAAAACATAGGAGTGTGCCCTAATCTCACCAAACATTTTATGTTACAAACATTGTCTGGCACACAGACAGCAGAAGCCTCCTTATTTAACTGTGGTCTCCTTGGATAGTTTCTTATGTGTGTGCACCTCAGAGGACAAGACCTAGTCCTTTCTGCATGCGCCTCCCTTTTCTCATAGAATCACGAATCATAGAATCATTCAGGTTGGAAAAGACCCTTGGGATCATCAACCGTCCAACCATCAACCCTACTTTACAAGTTCTCCCCCAGACCATATCCGCCAACACCACAGCAAAATGACCCTTAAACGCATCCAGGGATGGTGACTCAACCACCTCCCTGGGCAGCCCATTCTGACTACTCTGACTACTCTTTCTCCTCCATGAAGGTGATGAAGACAGTGGGTGGGAGAGCTTAGCTCCTCCCTAAAGGCTCTAACGACTGAATTATTGCTTGAACTGTGGGTATGACACCCACTGAAGCAGCTTCAGCTCTCCTCCCTCAGAATCTCAAGTAAAATTACCAAGTGCTCAGCCAGGTGGAAGGAATAGTATTTCATCGTGATAATTCAGCTGGCATACACTTCTGTAACTAGACCACATCAAAAAGTGAAACTGCAGTCTCATGCGGTTGTTTGCAGAGTAGATGAGTCAGAGCCTCTCTCTTTCCGTGCTGCAGCTTGCTAAACCTGTACCAAGTTTAATAATTTCCATTCCCTTCAGGAGAGAAGGCCATGTTCATGCTGGGTGATTGCTCAGACACTCTGCACCGTGAAGTGAAAGATCTTTAGGTCTTAACCTTAATGTGTAATTGCTGAACAAAATACTTAATTTAAATTGTTAGATTTAACACACATCTGCTTTGGCAGAAAACCTTATGGCTAAAATTCCAAGAACAGGCAAGTTTCACTGTTAATCCAGTGTCAAAATGAACTCTGGATTCTTCTCTGGATTTAAATTCCGGCTTCAAAGTTGACAGGGACCATTTTATGAGTGAGGGTGGCGAAAGAGGGAGGGCTCTATTCATTGCATTAGCATCAGGCCATGCATTCACACTGCACATCTCTCATAGAATCATAGGATGGTTTGGGTTGGAAAGGGCCTTCCAAGGTCACCTGGTCCAACCCTGCCTGCATACTCCATCAGTGTCCATCTCTGTTTCAATAAATCCCAAGTCTGACATGACTTTATGCCCTGTCCAACAGGGAGTCTCTGCACAGGCTGCCTTGAGATTAAATGCCTCACATCTACAGGGTAGAATAAGGCTATCTTGATCTCAATGCGGAAGCTGAACTTCAAACATTTATCCTGTAAAGCTTACCTTTGTCTTTAATTCCTCTGCGTTTTATTTGATTCTACATCAAATATAGATGATTGTACCTTTATGCCGCTTTGTTGCACAAAGTCGTCCCTGGCAGTTTCTAGTTCTGCCTCTGGTGTGACAGCTGGGGAAAAAACATCTTTAAAGTGCAGTTCACTTCAGAAATACAAGCAATAGCTGTGACAAGTGCCTCCATCCCTCCCAATGATGTTGTAATATAAAACAAGGTTTAAATGCAAGTAGAAATCTGTTTTGTTATATCTCCACCCACAGTATCAACAGCAGCGTCTTGATCGTGTGCATTATGGAGATGAACACACTGTTTGTTTGGAAGGATTTTTCCCTGGGGATCAGACTAGCCACAGAAACAAGGTGATCCCTCTAGTTGCCCGAATTCCTAAGAAAACAAGGATTATGTGATTGTTCTCTGCTTGTTTCTCTCCTCTCCAAAAACTTGTTCATGCATTGGCAAATTTCAGTTAAATACAATGGAGGAGCAAAAACCTCAGAGATACTCAGTTCTTTAAAACATCAAGGAAATACGCAAACAACTTAGATCAAAATGCTGTGATCTGAGCTGAACTCATCCACCTTTGAGACACAGACCCCTAGGAAAGACAACTTCGCCCATTCTGCTCTGACATACGGGTACCACAGTGGCGATAGCTGCAGCAGGACTCACCAGACCAGTATCAGAAAGGGTGCAGAAGGATCCCAGAACCTGTGCTAACAATGGTCTGTACGCAGTGTCTGTAGACAAGGGTGGAATGAATGTCCACATCTTCAGATGTCACAGTATAGACACCTATGGCTGACTGAGTTGTCTAGACTCCTTTTATAGCCAAGAGTGAGAAACATGCTTTTCTGGGACATGGTTCACCTTACCAATGTCTGGAATAGATCAAAGGAATCGTATGTCAGAAGTACGTGTTTATGTCTGCCATGCATCTGGGCTTGCTTTTTGGGAGAATGGGTGGGAGCAGAAGCAGACCCTGCCTACACCATTGCACATCTGCAAACAGCTGGTGCTGGTGGAGCCTGTGAGCACGCTCTTGCAAGATGAGAAGAATACAGCCCATGACCATGTTACCTGTGGCTGCTGGTTACTAATCTTTTGTCTCTCTTCAATTCTGTGAATGCTTCTTTCCTGACAATTCTTCTGAAGTGCCATGCAGATGGGCACGTGGATCTGAAACATTTTGAAATACCAGCTGGTGGGTCAGCAGCTCTGCTCTCAGCTACACTCGGAATAGTTATGTTGTTCCAAAAGCAAACCCTGCCAAAACCCACCGGTATGTAGAGCCCATATCCCAAGAGGACCATGCATCATCACGAGCCAACTGGTTTCTCAAGCACCTGCAGGACTTCACAGCAGAGTGCCAGTCCCACAGCATGTGCTCTGAGAGCTTTCTGCGTCACTTCATCTTAGGCACAAGGTGATTTTTTTTACCCCAATCACTCAGCTGGCAAATGAGATTGTTTGTGCAAACTGCTGGATGCTTGACAGGCAGCTCCCCTGAGGTCTGCAGCAAATCTGGGCGGTATCAGTGCCACAGCTTGAGTCCCAGCAGAGTGAAAAGCTCTTAAGTCAGATGCAAAACTTGTTTAGGGTGAGGCCATATCTTGGAAGCTTTTACTCTGACAGCCCAAGCTCACCAAGCCTTGGGTTTCCCTACCAGTTTCATGATGTTTGTTGTGAGTATGCAGGCACTGAGCACCAAGGAAAGTATCAGCTCTAGGTTTCAGTGCCACAAACACTACTGCACCCTGGCTGCTACCACTGGGTGTAACCGATCTGGTGCCTCCCTGAACTCCAGGGCATTCACAAGTGCTCGGTCTTCTTTTCAAGGTTTCCTTAACCCTAGCACCCCGAAGTAGCCACCTCGCTTGCTCCTGATCTCAGACTTCTTCCCGTGGGCACAGGACCAAGATCCTGGCCCTGGGCAGAGCCACATTGGCTGAGGGGCAGCCTCCCCATCCCCTGTGCCACAGTCCCCTGAGCCAGGGACATGTGCCCTGAGCCCTTGGTGAGGTTTGGGAGAGGAGCAGGTGCTGGGGAAGTGTGTGAGGCCAAGCACGGGTGTCACAGCCTGCTGCAACACAGCTACAATGTAAATTTGCGTTTTTAAGGGAGAGTAATAAACTTCTTTAACTCTGCCTGAGAGCTCTGGGTTCAGGGTTGTCTTAGCCACCCTTCCACATTTTCCTGCATGGCAGAGGCTGGCTTTGAAGGAGAGCCCTTTGATTTGACCAGCAAATGCAGGTCATTCCTCATGTTGCTCACTGATCAATGAATTCCTAGTCTGGGATGCCACATTTGTTGCTCTTCTGCTGGCAGGGAAAGGGCCTTAAATTGTCTGAGAGTAAATTGTCTGAATACCCCCTTGTGCTGCAAGCCACACTGAGTGAACAGCTTTTGAAAACAAGAGCACAGGGCTGAAGAAAAGCTGCCTTCAGCCACATTGTCTCTTCTCTGATTTCTTCAGTTTTCAGTAACCTTTTTCTACTTTTTACAGCCTCAGCTATTTCCTTTCGCTATGCTTTAGCTTCTACCATTCTGCTTACAGCAGCCCACCTCTCTCTCCTTCTTCCCCCTCCTACCTTCTTTCAAGACCTTCTCGAGAGCAAACCACATCCTTATGTTCCTCTCATTGTTAAAGCCTCCACCACTGCTGCTGTTACGGCTTTTCACTGCTTCTTGATCAAGTGGTCTAGCGCAGCTCTGAACCTAAACTGCTCTTCAGACGTTCCCATCTGCAGGTGTGCAGACCATCCCAGTAAGCTATATTTTACACATGTGAACTAAGATAGAGACCTCAAACCCACAGATTATTCCTTGCAGTAAGTGTGAGCTCTCCATCAGTTTGAAAGTCAGGGCAGGTTTGTGGTCCTGCAAAAAGAGTTTGCTAAGCAAACTCCTGGACACTTTACAGAAAGAAAGAAAAAAGAATATTCCTGTTTGTGCCATTTACCATGAGCTTAATTTTGTGGCTGTCAATGCTAAATCTGTGCATTGTTGGATCATTCAGTGACTGACTCAGAGTGGAGGTACCTGAAGCTCAGATATGTGACTGAATTCTCATTGCAGCCCTGCCACCGTTTGCACTTACCCGCAAAGAACATGGAGCAGAGATGACAAAATGCAGCTGGTGCCTGTCCTTTCTGCCGCATCATCTTCATCCCTCAGCCTTGCCAATATTTTTCGTTCTGTGCCCCGACCACCCTTTGCACTGTAGAAATATTTGGGTTTACATTTGTCTTAGGGTATTTGCTTTGCTATGTCCAAGCAGCATCTCTGTCCCCGTCATTCAAGTGGTTTTTCAGCTTGATCAGCACTTGCTGCATCGAGAGAGAGCTTTCTCATTGACTCGAGGCTATGCTGGGAAGGAGGCACAAGATACAAACCTGCTTCTCAATGACCTGTCACATGTATGCACTCAGCCTGTGAAAAGAAAATGGTCTTGCAAGGGTTGCACTGCACATGTGGGAAGATCAGGAGTGGAGGCCTCTGGACTGAAAGAGATGAGAATCTGCTGTGCTGAACTGTCCAGATGGGGAGTAACAGGATTGACACATTGCTCTTTTGACATCCAGCAGCCCCTAGTTCCTTCACTGTGTTGCCAATGGGTTCAAATCTGAGAATGTGGTCACCACATCAGAAGGTGACATTTTCATTCCTGCAGGTCTTGTCCCAGACAACCTTCAGAAGATGGAAGCAGAGGAATTCACAGAGGAGGTTTGCTCCCCAAGCATTTGGCATGGTCAAGGGGAAGCATGGTCCTACAGGCTGGCTCCCTTCACCAAGCTCAGTTCCTCATAGGGTAGCAGAAATATGACTGCATCGTCATATATCATGGATGCTTTACACCTCCAATTGGCTTGATGAAGCACATGACAACTGTACTTTCCACATCTCCTGCTTTGGCCTCAGCCCAAGCCCTGATTCTCAGTCCACTGAGAAAAATAGAGTCCTGCACCACCCTCCATAAGTGGCAGTCCTACTTGCCTAGATGATGTTTTGAAGCCATTACCAGATCCCTTCAATTACTTTCATATGTCCAGTGAATATCTACAGGAAGTACTGACAGAAAACCTAATTTTGCAGACTTGAGTCTGACCCTGCTTGACTCTGATTCTGTCTCCTGTTTGCCCTCTGTGTCCTGTGCAATATTTGTGAGATAAGGAGGAGCAGACCCCAGTCTATCACAGTCATTGCCTGCTCCAGCTGTGGCTCCTTCTTTCACATCCCTCTGGGAGCATCAAACCACAAGACACTTGCAGGGATGCAAAGTCCCTCACAGCTGCTTGCTGTCATGTAAAGCTGTGCACACACTAGAGGCACACAATGAACTTGTCATTATTTTACTTCAATTATTTTATTGTACTTCCCACTCCCAATTGCTGTCAAGCTTCTCATGCAAATTCTGGTGCTCCAGCCACTCAGTGTCTTGCAGCCCAGTCCTGAAGACCATTGCACTCTGCTAAACCCAGGTCAAAGTGGGACCTGGTGTTGTGGTGAACCTGTCTCTTAGTGCCACATCAGCACAGGGACATGCTTCCCGCTTTGGGGACTAGCGGCTTTAGCTCAGACACTTCTGCATGCTGCTGCCCACATGGGCTACGGATGTCCCTCAGAGGCCAGTCTCCTTCATCTCTCATCCCCAACCCACCCAAGCCACATAAAAGTTAGACTTAGCTTTGTTGTCAGGGTCACTCCTGCCACGGCCCCCAGGATGTCCATGTGGCTTTGCAGACCCATTGCTGCCACCCCGGGTATCAACATGGCTCCTCTCTTTTGTTTCAGTTGTGGCTCAGCTTTCTTAGACTGCTATCTCTCAAAGACCTTTACGGCAAAATGGCTGATTCATCGGCTCCTTCCCTTTAGGCTTCAGAGAAGGTGTGGCTCATTTCTCTGTAATATGTACCTGCCAGTGTAACACCAGCATGAGGCCATACTTCAGAGTCCCTGTTGTCCATGTTCCCACCAGAAAAGCACAGCATCGCGTTCACAAAACAGCAGCAGCTTTGGGAGCCCCAGGTCCAATCAAACCTTTTATTTCCCTGTCTTCTTATATACCTGTAACTTCTCAGATGCCCTGGTACAGCCTTTTTTCCACACCCTAGGGATTTTTTGAAGTGTTACATAATTATCTTTAGCACTGGAGTTGCTTACGTACCTCTGATCTGTACAGAAATTAATGTAATTTCCATTCACATTCATGCTGACTCTGCCCATCTCCTGCTGCAGCTTTGTCCATTGGTCTTGTGAACAGAACCTCTGAGCTCCTAGGCTTTTGTCTTCTCCTGGTGCTTGCAGACATGATGCGATCCACTGCTGCTTCTGCATCTCATTCTTCATGTCTGGAACACTTGTAACTTCTCTTGTTCATCACAACACACGCAGCTTGGCAGACTGATTTTGTAAAGGTAGGGGGTTTCTCATGCCACCTGCCTCAGGTTTCAGTTTTCCCACTGTTTGGTTCTTCTGTCATATGCAGAGCATAGAGCACTACCCTGCAGACATCTAAGCTCCTCTGCTCAGCAAATGCCCTGTAAATTCTGAATAGCTCAATAGTGTTCCTGGGTGATTTGTCCCAGATCCTAATCAGAAATCGGCAGCTTTTCAGGAACCCAGTTAACCAACCCCTTCTGCCTTAGATCTTTCCAAAACCCACTTCTGTTTTCATAGGCTATTTGTGCTCTCTGCTTAAAGCCGTATCACTCATGTATTTAATATGCAATGCAGTGATATCCCTGCAGTCTCTGCTGTGCAGTTTCACAGGGAGTTAACTCCACCAGCATTGGCTGACACCTATTGCAAAGATCAAGTCCACCAGAACTAGTTATTCTCAGGGGGGAAAAGCAACATCCCAGCTAATCTTTTTTGCCAGACAAGGCTCATAGGATTTCTTTCATCTGCAAATTAGAAATTAAATTGTGACATCTCAGCAGTGAGAGTCAAAAGCATGTGTCAACTATAAAAGCAGGAGAGGAAATTTTGGGTAAAGCTGCCTCATTTTCTTTAAATGCCTCTGGATAGTCAGGAAAAAATAGCAAAGCTATGGTCCTGCACATTAGAGAGCCAAAAACTTGAGGATGCTCCAGAGCAAGGGCAGTGCCTCAGTTTTCTTGGCAGCCAGATGGAAAATTACGGAAGTCATGGAGCAGAGTCAGAAGCTCCTCTCCTTGAGTTAATCTCCTTGAGTTATGTCTTGTAGTGCATCAAGAGCCTGAGGCTCTATATGGCTACCTCTGACTGTTCCCACTGCAGAAAATAAAATCTGTCCCATCACAAAAGAACAATCTGGGGAACATTGGTAATTTTTGTCTAGTATTTTATCATGGAAGGATGAAATTCTAAGGGTGAAAAGACCGTAGCTGCTCACCTCATGGCTACTTTCCCTGGTTGTGCTAAACCTAAATTCTTGCTCAGGTTGTGTTCAGTTTCTTCTGTTCACCCATGAAGGAAACGAGAACGTTTTCAAGGTGATGACATTTCAGTGAGAGCTGTTGATTGGGTGCTAAATCCTTACTAAGAATGCCCCCATTGCACACATCGGGATCAGTCCAGCCCAGAGTCCCGTCACTGCAAGGAATGCAAGACCATGCTCCAGAAGGAGAGGTAGCGGTAAGTATGGAGGGACCTTCCCTCTGCTTTGTCCTCCTGGCACTCAGGATAACTCCCTCAGGCAGAATTCGACTTCTAAACATGTCACTGATGAATCAGATGTTAGCTCAGCTCATACCTGTGTATTGTAAAATTTAAAAAGGCATTATGTTGATAGTTGTGATTACAATCTGTTAAAATAGCAATTAATACATCATTATATATTGTCCCTTCTGCCTGCCTACTCCTTATGCCTTCAGTGAATTGAAATGCTGGAAAGCCCTAATTCCATAAAGTTCTGTTACAAATCCATTCAGAGCAAATTCTGCAGGTCAAACCCATCTGCAGAAACATTTCTCAGAAGGGGAGCTAGGACCTTGCAAGCTCAAATGTACCCACCAGCGTCAAAATCTTTCATGACCTATCAGAAAGTACTTTAAAAAAAGCTCACCACCATCTTCCCGTTTCACGTGGCAGACAGGCAGAGCTGTGGCTCGCCCAGTGTCACTTAACGTGTGACAGCGGGGCCAGGGACAGCCAGGGTGTCTGTGCAGCAGCGTTTCACATCTGCAGTTCATCTTCCTGCCGTTCACCAGCCCTCCAAGGAGAGCAGGCCTAGGCAAGGTGAATCCATTTGGGTCAAGCTGATCCTGAGCAGGTCGTTTACACCAGCAGTCAGTTTGGAGTTGTGTATCTGAAAGTTACTTGACCTGACGTGGCTTTGGCCATGCTCTGCATGATGGGAGAGGGATTCAACAGCAGCCTTCATTGTCTAAGCCAATGCCCCAATCATGAGCCAAGGCTGCAGCTCTGGTTTAGTTGGTCAATAACTCTATGATGGTTGAGATACCAGCACAAATTCCACATACTACATTATAATTTAAAATACATGTATATATTTTAATGTCCAGATCCATTAGAAGGCATAAACTAATCTCTTATGAAATCCTGTGACCTTTAACCCTTACTCAGATGCATGCTGTGTTGAACACTGCGCCGTTAACGGCAGGATGGTGCTGACACTGGCTTTTAACCAGCAGATCTGGTGCCATGGTGGCAGATAAATGCAAGCGTTTAGTCAAGGTCATAACCAGGGAGTCACTTAGCATTTTTACATCTGAAAAGAACAGAGTTCTCTAAGAAAGATAAAATCTAGTAGTTGCTTATGTGCTACCAGAGATATGGCATATAAGACACATAAGTCTCCCTCCAGTTGCTTCTGTGTGATTAATTCATCTACCAAGTTGAGGTCTTGGGCCCTTACATACTGGGGCTGGCTGCCTGTCTTTGGCTACCATGGCCCTTCCTGTGGCTAGCAGACACACTCAACCACATCCAGGGCAGTCAGCATTTGCAAGGGATCTTGATTTTCAAAGCAAAGCCTGCTCTTCTGAAAGGCTCAAAGTACCTTTTTGTGGTACTTGAACAGTAATGGAACCTTTCGGAAGACAGTTCAGGGGGTGGGTGAAACATCTGGGTCTCAGCATGAGAGACCGGGTCAGTTTGCATCCTCCAAGGCACTGCTGGGAGCTGCTGTGGCATCTGTGGGAGCCAGTGCCCACTGGAGGCTTCTTGGAAACGCTGCAGACACAGGCCAGCGAGCACCTCACACCATGCAGAGGCATCGGTCGTTTGTTTCCTTCCTCTTTTCCAGAGATAGAAACAACCACCACCATACACGGGCCCGTGCTCTTCTACTCCACCCCTGCATGAATCATACCGATGGCTGCCCAAGGTGAGAGAAGTAATGATAGAAATCTCCCCGGCCAGCCCTGTGTAGGGTGGTAGTGAAAGATCTGAGACAGACAAGTTGGTCATTCACTTCTTCGTGGCCAGAAAGGCAGTAACCGCTATTCTTTCGTTTGTTAATAACTAACTCAGGGCTCTTGCAGCTGATCCCTGCAAGGCTGGAGGCTGGCTCCCTGCCCTCAGGAAGTGATGAGCCACAGGTTTTGGCTCAGTGCTTTGAGACCCACCCCCCTCCCAAAATGCAGCGACTGGAGCCAAACAAAGCTGAGATGCACTCTCTGACCCGTGCTGCTAGCACCATGGTGCCCACAGAAACCGGGCCTGGGTAATAACTTAGAGAAACACTACACTGATTTTTAGAAATGGCACACAAAATAAATCTGTTACTGCAGGAGCACCTGCAAGTAAGAGACTCTGTGTTTGCAGAGTAGAGAATTACCTGTGGTGCCTGGTAAGAGGAGCCCTGAGGAGCACGGCTTCTGTCCTGCTTAAAACCCATCTCCCTGGGGCTGTGTGGGCAGGGCTGCGTGGTGGTGATGCTCTCCTGCTTCCCCAGCAACATGGACCATGCTGGCACCGTGGTGAAGCAAGAGGTCCAAGACAGGGGAAAGGCCACCATAGCTACAGTAACATAAACAACTAGATAGATAGGCACAAAGGTTGTTTTCTCCTTGAATTTTGTGTTCAAGAGCTGGCTGCTCAGAGCATGCTGTGATGGGTGTACAGGTCAGCTAGGACAGGTACACAGCGATAATTGGTCAGGATTTTTTGCACTGACGGCTGTGAAGGAAATCTCTGAGGCATAAGATAAGTTTCCTTACATCCTGAGACAACAGTTCATTACAGCACTTTCTAACAAAGGAGTCTGGCTAACCCAATTGCGCTCACATCTGGCTTTTTTCAGAGGCTTCAGAGACTTTTAATTAAGTCAAGGTAGTTAACTTGCTCACCAAGGCAAAAGCAGACAAGCCATTATCACGTTCTGAAATGTGTGGCAGAAGTATTAGGAGAAACTGCTAAAAGACATGAATTGCCCAATTTATTTGAAATTGTTTTAATAGCTATAGTCACTCAAACATAATAGTAATACTGGAAAGGCTGAGGTGTCAGAGCATCGACATTTCTTTTTTGTCATGTCTGATCCCTGTGGTGATTTATTTCATTGTGGTGCCATGTATAAAAAGACTGCTTTTAATACATTTTCTTTATCAATACAAGCATTAGCTTGTATTGATAAGTGTTCAGACACCGTAGCAATCGCAGAGCACCTACAAAAATTACACAAGTATTTGCAAACTGTTAATTGCAAATATCAGGTAAAACAGTATCAGTTATATCTAACCGCCATGAATAACTTCCCATAGGAAAAATCTGGAGGGGAAGGTCTGAAACATACTTTCATTATTTATGCTTAGAAAGTGTTTCTATTGTATCATACAGATCAAGTAAGTAAAAAAAAAAGGCTGGGAAATCTGTATTTAAAATAATGTAACATGTACTTACCACATTTTGAAAATTCCTAAAGGAAAACACTTTTTTTTCTGCTAAAATAATATTTTTTTTTCCTGATTTAATCAGTTGCGTGTCTTTTCAACTTTTTATCCAACTTGCAGAATTCAGTAAAACAATTAGTGACCAAAATGACGTTTTCTGTCAAAATGAGAAATCAGATGCTGACGAAAATAACTGTGCTATTGCTGTTAAGTTCATTTTACATACCAAGTATTTTCTCTTTTTTTTTTTTTTTTTAACTTTTAACCTATTTTAATAGCAAGCAAAAATAAAATTAGCAAAGGAGTAACAAACTGAAAGGGACCAGTTTGAGAAGATAGAAAAGGAAGATCTGGGCAAGGTCTGTTCCCTTAGCTGAACAGCTCGACCGGACTGAGGCAAGGCTGCACAGTGTCACAGTCTTCCCCAACCTGCTGTTTTTCAGAGTAAGAGAACTTCATACTTAGTGTGTGTGCCAAGCTCTCCTTTGAATGTATTTTGAATATCAGAGCCGGATTTTTACCACCGACCTTATTGCCCAAGTAATGCTAGCAAAACCACCCTGGTAGGCTTTCACGGGAGGCCTCAGCAGTTCCTTGCTGCTCACGCCACACACAGCATGGCTGCAGTCGTGCAAGCCCCACCCCAATAAGCCATTTGGCCGAATCTCCTGCTGAGCTCTGCTATGTCCAGGTTTTACTCTCTGCATTTGAGTTGCCACACTTTTTGAGCACATCAGTTCCATAGCTCAGGGAAAGCTGCATAATTAGTCACTATAATAATGTGCTTCACAGTTTGTTCCCAGTGAAAAGTGCCTTTTAGCTTTGAGAGCCTGAAAATAACGAGGCTGCGAATTTTGGAACCATTTTTTTTTTCATGTAGCACCAAACCAAAATCCCCCTGTTTCTTTATCCTCTCTTCAATTTTATTTTAAAAAATCAGCCAGATTTTGGTGGCCTCACACTTTGCACTGGCTCTAGGATGCACAATCAAGAGTATGTCAAGCCAGCCCTGAATTCCTGTGCATCCTGTATTGTCAGCTCAGGCACCTCAGGAAGGCCGGTCCACTTTGCTTCACTGAACTGCAAGGAAACCTTGAATCCTTCATTTTGTAATACACCATAACAAGCTTTGTGAAGCAAATACGGATGAGATGGAATTTTCAGTTATGGAGCGTGCCTTCATCTGGCTTTATCTGATACAAAAACTCTCTGGAGCCTTCTGGTCCCTCAGTCCAGCATCCCACAGTAGATACCACAACACAACATCCTGGCCTAGTGGTTACTGCTCTTCAACACATAAAAATAGCAGCATGAGCCGTTGTGAATAAAGCTTAACCCACAGAGAAAAAAGACCATTTAACAGAACACGTTGGCAAGCATACGTCTCAAAAAAAGTTGAAACTAGATATTAAATCTGTTAGTGGAGTGGGGACCATAACAAAAATGTCCACAATTGTAACAGATTTGAAGATTCACAATGTGACACTTTGCATGCGATCTTTAATGTTCAAACAGTAACAATGGCTACTTTTATGTCAGGGTTACAAAACCCAAAACTTTCCGTGAAGAGACATTGCAAGAGCTGAAATGTAGAAACATATTTTTTCTGAAAGCCGAAAGGTTTTTAACCGAGGACTGCAAATACCCAGTCACTTGTGTAACTCTGCATAAGTATCATGCCATTCAGGTTCTTTTACAAACATGTCAGTTTTAGTGTTTCAGGGGGCAAAGGATTTGCAATTAACACCTGAAGAGAAAGAGAAGTAGGAAAGAGAAGAGTATAGGAAAGATGGACGGTAATGGCAGCCCTCATCCTGTGTGCTCTGGTGCAGAAGCTTGTAAAGATTTAAAGCTGATACGAAAACCTCACATGAGGCCAGGATGTCTTTATGGCCAGAAGCTTCCCTTACACTCAGGTCAATGAATGCCAAATTTTCACCAGCGTGGGAGATGGCAGGACAATCACAACAGCAATTCTCCTGTGAACCACTGCTGTTCAAGGCGCCCGCAACGCGAATACTTACTCACCTACATCACAGGTGAGATCGTCTTTGGTATTTATAGGACAGGAATGATATAATTTGGAATTTCTTTTTATAGAGAAGCTCAAAGGTAGAACAGAGTATGGAGAAGAACACCCAACCATTTTTTCAGGGATAAACTATAGATGGACCTTGGATTTGAATCAGACAAGCCACTGCATCCATTCCTGTTGAATGAGCAAGTCTGTTTTGTCATGAGCATGGTCAAAACAGACACAGGTCATTCTCTCAGGATCAGTGTGGAGACATAATTATCCTACTGTCCTACGTGCCATCTTCTATGGCACCATGCTATAAGGTCCTCAAAGGCCCATCCTGAGCTCGCTGAGGAACTGGGAAAGGGAGAAAAAAAATCTTGCTGTACTAAGAAATCCCCCAGGGGATTTTCGCTATGGGCAGGAGAAACCTTGGAATGAGACAGATCTGCAAGACCTGAGAGGGTACGGGGCAGAGGGAACACATAACCTGAGGAGGAGGAGAACACCACAACTCATGAGGAATGTACAACATTGCATGTTGTCCCCACTCCATCTTCTAGCAGAGTTCTCTTACACATCTGGAGTTTCCACCTCCTTAGCCTGGCTTTCTGGGCAGGAGGGTAACTTGGCCCAAGTACATATGTCAGGATTTGACTCCTAGACTTGCCAGGCTCCCCAGGGTGCAAAGCCTGCTTCAGCTTTATTTTGATACAACCCAGACAGTTATACTTAGTAGGCAAACGCGGGAAAAATGTTATTTAGCCACTCTAAATACGCACATTCAACATTGGCATGTACTTTATTTTTTACTATAGTAGCTGACTGATTTAATGAAAACCACTGTTTCAAAAAGAAGTGTATTAAAAATATGTAACCATTTTAGTGCTCATGAGAAATAGCTTTCATTCCTGGATACTGAAATCTTTTGCTTCCAGAATGGCAGCAGGGACAACAGAGGTGATGACAGCACAGATTTATCTCTGCCACCCCAACCACATGTCTAAACCATCCCTGACTGGAAGCCAGCCTGTCTGGGTTTGTAACTAGCTGAGGTCTAGGAAGAATCAGGTTGGTTTTCTCCTAGTTTGTCCTATCTTTGACCACATTGGTGAGGAACAGTCTAAGATAACAAAATAAATCTCACAAAGCCACAGGACAGCTGTCAAATATCACAAAGTTTTGATCACTCCTAAACTGGACATACCGGGTTTGATGTTACACAGTGACTTGGGCACGTCTAAGAACTGCTAAGCTTGACTGCAGGCTGTTAATTACATGGATAGGGCAATTTGCTTCTGTGGTTAGCTAAAGGAGCAACCTCCAAAATATGAAAACAAACTGTCAAGAATTTACAACAAAAAATACAAGAGTCTCTTAAATAAAATACACAGTGGTCAGATGCTATACACTAAGTTCTTAAAGTAAAAAAATCTCCACATGGACAGACATGTCAAGAAGTGGGGGTTGATTCAGGTAGAAGTTTGTCTTTAAATAAATGCAGACAAACAAACAACTGAGGAACATCAACAGAAACAACAAGGAAATCAGTACAGCTATTATCTGCAGACCTCCAGTCTAGGCCTGCTCCAGTTCAGGCTAGTGAAGTCCAAACACAGGTTTGCTTATGCATAAGAGCATGTACCTGCAGCTTTTGTCTTTCAAGATAGTCCCATGTGTGTTGGGAGGAACAGATCAGATAGAGCACACATCTGTCTCACTAGGGGCACCTGCACCTTGGTCCTGCCAGGAGCCCTCCTTTGATTCACCTCCCATTCTCTCTGCTGCAGTGCCTTTGTGCAAAGACAGAAACAACAAACACGGGCAAAACCACCGCTGACAGTCCTCAAAAGATCTTGCACTCGTTAATGGAGAAGAGCTTCCGTCTGTTCTGCCTTTTGGCTTGATTGACTGCTGTCCGCACAGCGTACTCAAACACCTGCTGCACTCCCCGGTTGCTGAGGGCTGAGCACTCCAAATAGCCTTTGGCTCGCACGTCCTGGGCGAGCCGCTTCCCGTCTATCGGGCTGATGCAGGAGGAACGGTAGGGCCCCATGTCGCGCTGGTCAGTCTGAGTAGCCACTACCAAAACAGGGATGCGGGGCAAATGGCTGCGGATCTCGCCAATCCATTTGTTCCTCAGGTTCAGAAAGGAATTGTGGTTTGCTACCGAGTAGCACATTAAGACCACATCTGCCTGTTGGTATGAGAGGGGGCGAATGCCTTTGAAGGCATCGCTGCCAGATGTGTCCCAAAGACCCAGGCTAATCTGTACACCATCCATGAAGACGTCCACTCCGGTATTTTCATATACAGTGGGTCTGTAGTCATCTGGAAAAGTCTCGGAGGTGAAACGTACCAAGAGAGATGTTTTGCCCACCGCAGAATCTCCCACCAGGACACACTTGATTGAATCCAGCATTTTATTAATGTCCAGGGCCAAGAGCACTGTCTCTGCACAGGAGGAGGGATGGAGAGATGCAGTGACCTCGGAGGCTTTCTAGATAACTTCCATTTGGTGAGAAACCATCCAAATCTCTTTAGTTCTCAAGACTTGATTGTGTCACTTGAGTCTAAAATCCCCTTTTCTCCCACACGGCTCTGTGGTGCTGTCGGTTTTAATTCTTCAGTGAGTCAAATGATGTTTCTGGAAAAGTAAAAATAAAAGATAACACCTATAACCTACAGAGAACAGACCATTCTTCATCAAGATAAAGATGCCAGGACATATCTTTGGACAGCTATGGGGACTACCCCACATCAAGGATGCTGAACCTGGCCATTCCCTCCAAGCTGGCTGAGTGTGCAACAGCCATTCACATAAATAACATTTCTTGCTGCGCCACGGGTGCTAACAGTCCTATCACCTCTGCCATTGTTCACTGACACAAACCATTTTTTCCCTCCAATTGTCTAAAAAAATAATAAAATCAACAAAACTTTGGCATAACTGCTACTGATCTGCTTTTAGTGAGCTATTTCCTGCCTCTGACTTGCACCAAGACTGACAGAATCCTGAATCCCTCTTAACTGATCAGTTCAGATTCCCTTGAAAAGGCATCCTTGCTCTCTAGAGGCAGTCAAGAGAAAAAAAGCCCTTCACTAACCAATTTGACTATATAAGCAGTCCTATAATGGACAGTAACACAGAAACACTTGTGAAAATGAGGAAGCAAAGGCTTCAGATGTGAATCCCAGACAACATGAACCTTAACAGTTTTCAAAGGCAATGAAGGATTCACAGCAAAAATACGAAAAAAAAATCACAATTTTTCTTACGAATCACTTTCAACAAGCAAGAAGCACAAGCCAAAGAAAGTCAGACCACCAGCACTTGCCCCAGTCAAAGAATTTCACTGCTCTGACATTTACTGTGTTGTAAAACTGAACTGAGAGTACCTCTTCAGAGTATGTCATTGCTTTTGAGCTCCTGCCAGCATTCAGTCAAATTTTCCTATTTTGAAAGCGTTTGCCTCTTCCCCACTAGCTGTGTGCAAGATTCACTGCTCACAAAGGGTGATACAAGATGGTATGAAAATCTCTACAAAGCTAAAAGCAATACTCAACAGAATTAATTAAAAGAAGTATCACTACATGATTCCAAAATGTCCTGTGCATGTTACACAAATAATTTATTTCTGTCCCCTTCATATATGAAGAGAGGAGTCCCAGCTTAAGGTTATATGCACAGAAATGAATGATGGCCACAAAAAGTATCTACTCTACCTTGCTGTAATGCTCCCCAGTTTCACTACCCTGACCCTCCACCACCACCACTCCCCTCACCCACATTTCTAGTACATTCAAAGCTTGGGCTTACTCCACAAAGGGAAAAAACAAAGGAAAAGAAGTGAAAAGTGCTAGATGAGCTTAGAGAAAACATTTTACAGGCACTGACAACTGCTACTGGCAACTCCCTTGCTTTCATTTTGTAGTGAGGCAGTGCCCTACCTCCTCTTGAGCTGCCGACACACCTGCATCTCTCCCACCCGACACGCCGGTCAAAGGAAGATGTGCCAGATGTGCTGGAGCACGTTATTTTATAGAGGCAGCACCAAGCCTGTGGGGCAGTCCTTCTGCGTACTTGAGTTACCGGTATCTGGAGGAGTCATTGCAACAGCTGGCACTTCCTGGTCGGCCAGCACAACCGTGCTCTCACCATCTCAGCTCACTTCTAGGAAGTGGGATGAGGGCTGAGGCCACTTCACGGCATTCCTGGCTGCCGGGAAACAAGCTGCTCCATGAATTTAAGTTTTGGTGGCAGCAGTTGGAAATTTGCTTTTAAAGATTCAGTAAGTCTAACTCTACTATCTCACCTTCCCCATTCCCCGAACCAGCTCTCAAAGGAATTAAAGAAGACACGTACAAAATATATCTATAAAAAATCTGGAAAGTATATGGAGGATACGCAGTCCAGTTACTCAAATGCATCATCATCTTTCCTTCAGGGTATTCTACTTCAAAATTGTGTCAGCAGTACAGCTGGAGAACACCGCAATTCACCACAAGCCAGCAGTGTGTAATTCAGACAAAGCCGTGTGCTCCCAGGAGAAATCTGGCTTGTACCAAGTCTCCTTTTCAGAACAAACTTTTCTTTGGTGCAAGTAGTCCTCAATGCCCTCAGGCTCACTATTTTGTGTATATTTGAATGCAGGGGAAAATAAGGATGTCCAAAGTGTGACTTTTGCTATTTCATAAATGCCAGAACAGAGAAGATAGACGGATTGTTCTGGTACTCAGCTTGTTGATCACCAGGTCTGATTACATGGGCTATTTTTAAAGAAAGTATATAAGTGATGAAAGACTGAAAAAGATGTTAAGGACTAGTGAATAAGGACACACACCATAACAAAAGCTGAAATATTCCACCATGACAGTGCAGAATTGTTCTCAAAGCAAATTATATTTTTCTACAATCCATCGATGAATAAAAATGAACAGTTTATGACACGGTCCGTATTCTGGTCCTGTGGACAGGTTGCTGTCAGTGGTCCCGATCTTGCTTTTGTTCACAGCCATTTGGAGTTCATGTGCCTCCACATATAGTTGGGACTACATACATGCATATTGAAGATACATTTTTAATTACGCACATAGCCTGTCCTTGACACAGCCTCAGGCTAAGAGCAGTATTAGCATGTTAAAATAACTGTGCAAGTTCACCTCAATTAATGGAAAATTCTTTAGATCAAACATCCACAGAAAACAGGCCAGTACTGGGCACTTCTACGCCTCAGTATTCAACAGTTCTGTAAACATTTGCAAAAGTTTTGGTTAGTTTCTCTCATATGATATACTACAGTCTTGCTCAACAGTACACCATGCTACACTGATTAAAAGACCGTACCAAATCTCCTAATCACAGGTGGTTGAGTCTAAGCTGCTGATGGAATTTTTTTTTCCCCAGCAATTTGGTTTTCTAAATTTTACTAACTTTACTGAGTCCATTTTGGAACTGGAATTCCAGATATTAACCTGTATCTTCTTTCATGCTACTTTGGTTTATGCTTTCAACACTCCTAACAATAGAAGATTTTATTTGAATAAGGTGAGTGCCTTTGTAGTATTATTAAGTAGAAGAATATATGTTTAATTCTGATGCAGTTGTTCTGAATAGTGACCTTTAATACACTTTGAAAGTAACCTCAAAGAAAACTCTTGCACACTTTTAGATAGAGCACTGGTTTTTTCGACAGTATCATACTGTCTATGTAACTACTGCAATATTTATTTTCTTTGCTTTCCTATCCTTGTTCCCTTGGCACTGAGGTGTGGTTACAGAGCCCTCGGACTTCTCTGACAGCGCGAGCATAAGAAGCTGTACAATAGCCACTCTCTGCGTACTGCCTGTCCTGCACCTCAGCACTCTCATGCAAGTAAATGCCTCACACTTGACCATGGCTGAGTAAGATACGGAGAATGTGAGTGGTGTTACCAACCCACGGTGCAACAGGATGGGAAGAGGAGCACAGCGCCATCAAGGTCTTTGCAGGTGGAGGATTCACGTGAACATACATCCCATAAAATATAACCTAATGTTTTTTGAAAGAATTCTACCAACAAAGGAAGGCAGGACTGCTTGTATCAGAAGGGGTAAGTTGATCAACTGAACCAATGAGATTTTCATTTTTGCCGGGGATGCCTCTGGTATCTACTATAAGATCATTGTGAGCGTGCCTCACCATGGCTAAACATTTGCAGGGGATGGACAGTGTCTTATGATAGCAGAAAATAAAAAGAGTCAGGAACTCCTGATTTCAAAACCTGTCTTGGATATTGAGAGTGTATGCTCAGGTAGGCTGGGATTTGGAAGGAATTAGCTTATACATAAACAAACCACACAGGCAAGACAACAGGCTTTTTAGATCAGACAGTCACAAAATGCTTGAGAGAGTTAAAGCACTTAACATACTATTATTGCGATTATCCGGTCCCTACCACAATTACATCTCAGTGCAGTTCCTGTTGATATCAGGATAAGAGCAGGCAAAATTTTCAGTTTGAGCACTGTGTACACCAGCTCTTGAAGAGACCTGAGGTTGTGAGGAAATAAAAATACTTATACTAATAAACAAAGTTGAAAAAAACTGGAAAGAATTCGACTTCAATGCACATACTGTCTGCCTGTTCACATTACTCCAGTAAGTCCCTCCTTACGCAGAGGTGGGTTCTGCAAAACAGTGCCTACAGTTCTTCTCTATCGGATTGACTGTAATCACTGCTCCTTCTAACTGCACTGCGGATACATAAAAACTCTCCTTGCATCTCTTAGAGGCTCTTATGGAGAGGAAGGAGACACAGAGACTAACCTCACTGACCAGAACGGCATGCAGCTTTACACCTCCATCTCTACAGGTGCCGTGGGCACTGCAGGGTACAGTTGGGGCCAGAGAACAACTCCTCAGAGCAGAAGGAGGGGGAGGAGGAGGAAGGCTAGCAGGGAATCAAGACAGGGCAGAGACACTGCTGCCTGGTTAGAGGCAGCACCCAGAAGATACAGCAGGGAGATGACTGGCCCCCGTGATAGAGACACCACAGCTGGATGCTCAGCTAGATCATCAGGTTGCCAAGGTCATGCTACCTTGTTTTCAACTCCATGGGTGAGTTGTACTTGCTCTGTTCAGATACAAATGTTGATGCACGTGCCTTTGCTGCCACAGCACGGGGCTACCGAAAACTAATCCATTGGCTGTAGTCCGTCTGGAGGTCTGAAAGCAAATGGCCCCTTGTGAGTTTCCTGTTGTGCATTCATTAAGCTGATGGTCTGACGTTTGTGTTAGCTGCCTCCTGGTTTTTAAATTCATTTTAGGATGATACTGATCTATAGCACTAAGCAGCTCTGTCTTACCCATCTAGGAAACAGCCTCCCACCACCTCAGCCAGTGTCAATGTTTTAGTCCATAGTGGTACTCAGTGGTGGTACCACTGCTATGAAGGAGAACTGGCTCACAGCCCATACATATGCAGGGTGCTGTATCTTTTCGCCAGACTACTCCACCAAAAGATCTGCATTCAACTCATTCACTTCCTAAGCAGGCTACTACAGGGGTCATCTTTATTCTCTGGCTCAAGAGCCAGGTTATTTCATTGACAGAATGCTTCAGCTGCCTGTGGTATATTTATGATACTGACGGATTAACTGCCAGACTATCTCTCAATGTGTTTTTATACTTTAAAGAATTAAGAGGGTGCCTAGAAGCTCGGATGACAGCTTTTATACAGATACTTTATCCTTAAGTACCATCATACGTGCAATGGCTCCCTAAAGTTAGAAGAGCAAGCAACACACAATGAACCCAGACTTTCAAAGCCAGGATGTCTTGTAATCTTAAAAACAATTTTCTTCCAGAATTAAAAAATTTGCAGACATAAACGCTTAGAAATTTTTCTTTCACTCCCTTATTCACAAAACTGAAATCTTGTTCCTGCTTTCAAATTTAAATGCTTTATTTTTAAAAAATACAAACTTTTTTTTTCACTTCTAATCTATGAAATGTAAAGAAGATGGACAACCACTTTCTTAGGAGCCTTTGCAAAAAATCACTTCTGGATCAAGACAACACCTGAAAATTATACATCTGTTTATTTCTTTGGCAGTTTCAAGAACTGAAACTGAAGAAAAGGATTTTAGATCCTGCCCCCTTTATTATTAGCAAGGGAACTTGAGTAATCAGATTTAAAGGAAATTCCCTCATATTGAGACTGGGAAGTAAAGACCAAGGTTATGGACAAAAAGAAATGAGACTTGAAGTTCTAGGAAAAGGATGAAAGCTTTCCATTTAACAAAAAGTACATCTTCAGAAACATGTGTAGACACTGCACATAAATATAAAGCTATATAGTATCTTAAATTAAAAATTGCTAGTTCATTACTTTAGTGATAGCATCTATAATTAAAATATATAGGCAATGGGTAATGACATGTCTAATTTACTACAGTCACTGAGAAACACTTTAACTCAAATTTTAATTACCCAATTAGACAAAAGAAATATTTATCTTCAAGAACCCTTCAGCCATGACTAATCATACCTTCATTCAGCTACTTACACATTATATATGAACACAAATTATTAGAATCACTCCAAACATTAACAGAAAGTTTGTAAGACTCTCCTTCATTGATCTGAGACCCTAATTCCAATAGAAGTCAATGAGATCTGGCAGTGTACCTGCTTCAAAATTCAAGCCATGTGTTTGAAGTCATTTTTCTCCACATTTACGGCACGACATGGTAAATCACAGACTACGTGGTACTCATGGAACTATAGGGCATTTTCAAAAGTGATTCATTTTCAGGGTAAATGTTGCATCCTTTCCAAATTAAAAATGTAGGAAAAGTGTAGGAAAGTAACCCCTGGACAGAGGACCAGCTCACGTGCCGTTCTCTGTCTGATCCAATGTCCTCCAAAGTCGGCAGAAATGGAACAGCCCGTCATGCCTGATGCGTGGTATGTGCCCTTGTGCTTACCGAGTCTTTCCCTTCTGCAAGATACTAAGTATTTCACCTTCCTTTCCCACCCTTTCTTGTGATAATTTTTCTTCTCTGCTCTTACATAAAGTCTTCTTGAGTCTCACTACAGATACAGCCATACATGGAGCAGCTGGTGTGCAAATGTCACACGTGCGTATGTTCAAGCACAGAAGTTCGCCAACCATCTGTCCGTCTGCGTTCCCTCATAGTCTCTGTTTTTGTACACACACACATACATATATATGTGTGTGTATGTATATATATACGTGTGTATATATATATATATATTTACCACTGACATAGAACTACTTTTGGGTCCCAATGGGGACACGGATACGCTTGCAGATGAACATGGATAAAGTGCTACATGCTGACTATAGCGCTACCCTACATACCTATGAAAAGTTACCCTGTCAGAATGGACTTACAGTCAAAAAACAAATTTCCACCCAGATCTAACTGCATTGTAGCCAAACTGAAGGAATGATATTTTAAAATGCATGAAGTAATTTACTTCAATGAGACTACTGTGTGTGTAGTATTATTCACATGTGGAAATGTTTGCAGCTTTGGGCCCCAAACCACTTCAAATTTTCATGCCACATCCTCTTTTAACACAGTTCACCTTTTTGAAGTTTTGGACGAATCAAAAAGGCACTTACAACATATTATTGTAGATTTTTTTTACAGATTTAACTCTTCAAAATCTTCCCAATTTTTTTTGGCTGACAAAATGTGAACTACTCTTTTATTTACAACCTTCAGAAATTATTGTGTTTTCTTTTCAGAAAGCATATTTCTGTTTGGGCTTTTTCCCTATTTTTTGTTTTGGGTTCTTTCCCTATGTCTGCTGGGTTTGGGGTTTTTTTACCACCTGCTGAAAAAGGCATAATCATCACGAAGTATCCGTTTCCCTTTCATACACAACTAATATTTTTTAGTTTTAAATAAGCATTTGTAATTTCTTGCAGAATTTTCTTTATTTGTTAGACTGGACACATAGAAGTGTGTATGCATATATATAAACACAAAAAATATTGAAAATAAATCAGTGCATATCTAAAACTATAACTATTTCAATAATGAGTCTATACATCCATGTACAAAAAATGTAACATTTATATGCACATTCATGTGTGTTTGTATGTCTATATACATATATAGATGTGTATATGTATATACATTGATACTAATTCATTTGCAGAAGACTTTGCTACAGATTGCTATGCGAAACAGATGCATATTCAGGGCAAGATATCTCACCGTCATTTGAAAACCTGCGTACATATTTTGCAGCAAAGAATGGATGCATCATTGAAATGACCATGGTCTTTAAACTACCTTATGACTACATATGGGTACACATGTGTTTTTGCATACACATGAGCAGAAATTACCACTGTGCTAAATGTGGATTTGCAATAACCGAGGTATATAACTGATTAGAGTCTTACCTAGACAAATAAATTACACAGCTGCACACTGTAAAGAATCACATTTCTACCCTTTATGCAGCCGTTACAGTTTTAGACACATCTTTACACTATGTTACAATGATTTGTTGTTAAGGAGGTGCATGGATTTAGTGTGTACCCTGCAGATGTGTAACATGGTAAAATGTTAAAATAAACAACCTGGCAACTCCACATGCACACCTGCATTTGCAGGCTAAAGGGCTTCTCTCCTTCAGAGCCTGTGCGGAGCGCAGTGCAGTGGAGAGGGCTGACCTCTGCGTGCTTTAGCTCTGACCGGGGGCAGGACTGCCCTCCTCTCCCTTGTTTGCACGGTACCCGATCTTCTTGACTGGCTCTCTTAAACGCTACCAAGTAATCAAAATTAACAGTATAGCTAAAAGTTAATATATTAACTATACAGGTGATATAACACCATCCTCAATGTCAAAAAGTCTTTGAAAAATTGTCCTATAATTTCCCCATGGATCTCTCACAAGGTCTCCAAGGTTACTTTCGGAGGTCTATCCAGGTTTAGCTTCTCTCTGGCTTTATAAAATGCCTACCATGAAATAAGGAGAGTCTCAAGCCCAGATCTTCTCCCCCTAACCTCAAGGGGAGGAGAAGGAGGTTCTCCATTAAGTTATGTATTGGCATAAGCTTGATTTCAGTGGGAGGTAAAGTCAGAGGAGGAAAATATCAGTTAGAACAGAATTAGCTAAAGTTTGATGGAAGATTATTTTTGCATATTTTGTGATAAGAATAAAATGTGTTGAATGTATGGGTGTTTTGAGCAGCAAATAATGGTGTTTCGGTTGATCAAACAATTCACAATAATGACTTCTTGCAAAAACATTGATTTTTTTTATTTGGGAAGAACACATTTACTGCATGTCACTTCGGTTTTGCTGTGATGAACATTAAACTTCTCAAGTTAATGAGCAAAGCTAGTAAAGTAAGCAACAATAATTGGGTTGGTTATTTATTTTATAACACTGAGAAACTGGCTGACGATTTTAGCTTTTCCTCTTAGAACTGCCAGCGACAAAAAGCTTTTTCTTGTCGCTGTATATATTAGAGTGCTTAAAATCATAGTCTAGATTTCAGCCAGAGGGAAACTGCCATCTTTTTAAGTTCATTCTTAAATTTTGTGCGTGCACGCATATACATTAAAACGTTAAAAATGTGGAGGACTTGCTTGGAAATAATTTCAGTTACTTTGCAAGCAGAAGGTGCAATACAAAGCATACAATTATCATAACTTTTCCTGCATTTGTTGATTTAAGGTCTTTATCCTTTTGATTTATTTTATAAATTAAAAAAGGAGTTTCCCTCCACAACCTATCCCATAACTCGGCATTCATGCACCGTACCCGGTACAAGGACAAAATGAGAGTTAATATATATTTACAGGACAGGTAGGAAAATATTTTTTCTCACTATGTAGCCTCCTTAGAATTCCTTAATTGTAGTAAATTAAATTAAACACAATAAATGGGCATGCATATTTGCCTACATCAAATTGCTTACATCCTATGTGTAGTTACGATTAAAGCCCAATTTCAAATTAACATGCTGTCAGGATGTCTTTTTTTTTTTTCTGAAATCAGCACAAGTTATACCTAGTAGTTCAGATTTTACATTAATTTGTATCTTACACAAACCATATGCCAGAGCAGTATCTTACACAAGCCACGTGCCAAACAGGGCCTGTTTGTCTCTACTTTTCTCCGATTCTGGTATAACCTTTAATATCTTGTCACTTGTAAAGAAAGCATATACTGCAGAGAGCACTGGGTCATATGGAATAGGTTAAGAGGAGAAAAGCCTCTCCTCTTTACCACCCAAAGTAATGCATAAATCCTTCTCACTCATTCTTCAGCTCAGTATTTTCAGAAACCCTTTCAGATACTCAAAGCTGACATCTATTTGGCTTTCAGTTGGTTTAAAGATCATGCAAATCCCCACACTACAGTAAATCTTAATGCAGAGTTTCTGTTTTTCAGTGGGAAGCATAGAAAGTTTTCCTTGATTTTCTTGATTTTTACATAATTTGCATGAAAATGATTACACATATGAAAAGAGAGATATTTTAGGAGAGCTGCATTTGAATATTATGAGAACATTTCCCCTGCTTTATTTTTGAATCCTGGTAGACTCGATTCAAACTCAGAAATACTTTGCCCAATGGCTTTTCATCCCAAATTAAAGCTCCCCTGAAAGATAAATGAGTTTAAAAACCTGCATTTAAATTGATGGAAACAAAAGAAATTACATGAGGGATTTTTAAGATAGATGTTTTAGAATATATTTTTGTAATGAGAAAAACATAATCACACAAATGATGAGGGGAAGTTAACAGATAATTCAGTATGTCATTAACTCAGTAACTGTGAACTCTAAAGACTCCACCAGTTTTAGGCACGGTCATTTAATGCCAAAAAAGAGAAGGCAATCTGCAAACTATGTGTCCACTGGCATGCCTATCACCAAAAGAAGGGTTTTCTTGTGAGAGGTTTCATATTCTTTCAATGACCGTGTGCACAGGAGACAACCAAAACAGACACCTAAAAGCATAGGGGTCTTGGTCTCACAGTTTTGTATTAGGAGAGCCAGCCTCATCTGTAGTTTGACATAAACTGGGATAACCTTTAAAAGCAACTCACTGTCGCTCATGAGGAAAAGAGATATCACCAGATGGTACAACAACCTCAAACTGGGCAAGTGTCAGTTATTGAGGCTGCTACTCCACACTCACACTTGTGTGTGACAAGCATCATCATGCACAGTATGTAACTACAGCCCTTCATGCTAGCTTCTGCCAGGAGAGGTGTTAGTTACCTTTCCAGAACATGCTGGGTCTTTTCTATGCAACAGGTCACCACATCTCCCTGCTGGGTAAAACCCTCAAACCACAGCAGAATCCCTGTGTGACTTCCAGCAGGTTCATACATTTCATTAGGTAAAAACAAGCAGGCCAAGTTCAGCCCTACGCTCATCCTGTAGGAATTTACACTTCTCCTTGACTTCTGTAACTGAAGGCCAAACGCGATTCCTTGTGCAAAAGAAATACGACACGGACACATTGGCAAGTGATTGTGCAGGGTGGGAAAGATCACGGAATCTGCAACAAACGCAGGGCACAGCCACAAGCAGGGCGAGGCACAAGCTAAAACTCCTGTACCAGCTCTGCAAGGAACACACGCGTGCAGTAAGCGTTCAGAACATGTTCCCAGCTATCCTCCAGCTGCCATGCCCGCAGTGGTGGCAATCCTTTGGCATGGGCTCCAGCAGAATGTGACTGCTGGGACTATTGCTCCCAGCTACTTTGGCAGCTGCTCATTTTAGACATCAAGACTTTGCACCTGTGGTTTTAACGCTCACACTCACTGCTGTGTTACACAGATTTTGCTGGCTCCAAATATTTCCCCTTCCACTGTAGACCGATGCTTTTGATGGATTAGGAAGGTTTTCCAGTTCTCCACTGACATAAGAATTGAAGCACAACTGAATTCTGCTAAGCATAGAGGAAACCATATTTGGTTTTGTGGAGAAGACCTAATGGTAGGTTACAGCCCACAAATTTTGTTGTTACGTTGCTTTGCTGTGTTTGTGTGATCCTGTCCAGTGTTTTAAAGCCATAATGCTCTAATAGTGGGCTTGAGACAGCTGCAGCCAACTTCCTTTCTTAATTACTACACTGGGGTTATCCCAAGACATACTGCAGCTGTAAGCTGTGCTCACAGCATGGAAACATTTAAAAACTGCTGATTTAATAAAACCACACACCGCTGGCCAAAAAGTGAGAACCTAATTTGGAAATGATGTTAAGATGTGTAGCATGATGCTTGAAATGTCACATTAAGACTTTGAAAAAGGCAAGTTCCACAGTTACTTTTATTTCTCTTCAAACCATAAGCAAAAGCATAAAAAATTTTGCAATTTTTCATTATATGGTCAATCAAATTAATCACTTGAATGGTATGTTCAGTAACATTCGACTGTTTCTTAATGAAAACTATAGAATCACAGCACCAACATTTTACAAAGAAAATGGGGGGCATTTGCTTTAGAGAAGTGTTTTTAATTGAAAAATATTTTCATTTAAAGCTCCTAACCCAGCTGCTGCCATGCATCTAGAGCTGCACAGCAAAAGCAAGAGGAGAAACAGCAGAATTTAATCTCCCTGCCTGGGTGTCCTCCCAGCTGCTTATCAGAAAGTGTCACTGAGAAAAGCTCCTCGTGAGCTTCCGCTGGTGCAGACCCACTGCTCTATAAGACGGGCCAGCGGCGCAGCCTGCGAGACTGTCACCACAATTTCTGCTCATTTCCTATGCGCTCTAGGTATCCTGCAAAGCATCCACTTACACCTTTAAGGATTCATAGGTACAAGAGATCGTACACATAAAGAGATATCTCTTGTACTGTACAAGAGATTGTCTTCCTGATATCACTGGCACTGGCAGCTGTTACCAGCTGATAGGACTTTAGCATCAGTCTCTCGGTTGCCGGGTTTAAGCAGCAGGGAGAGCGCTTTCATTTCATCCTCGATTTCACACTCCCAATGGAGCAGCTGAGCCGGTATTTCTTAAACTTCTACATATAAACACTTTCTGAGAAATCTGGCCACCAGACTGGAAAAGTATTTTTAGTAGCTTCCTGGAAGGACAGCTCCGACTTCATGGTTTTACTGTGCTGCATGTGGATATAGGGACTGTCCTCTGATACAGGCCATCACATGGTGCCTGGTAGTCTTCTGCCATCTCACATTACTTTGGCCTGGTAAAATTAGCTTAAAATGGGATTAAATGACAGTAATTTACAGCCACTTTGCCTTGTCCATGGACTATGAATTTTGTCCTGCTATACATGAAAACCAAGCCCATTTTTAAAAATTTTAATTCTTTGCTCTGGAACTTAGATTCTCTATAAATACAAAACTACTGTTTTTTCTGGTTTGTGGCACCTAATCCAGTGAACATAAGATTTTATATTATGCCCCACCAAGGCCTACTCTCTCAATTTAGCAGGAAGCAAGTGCACGTGGGGCTTTTCTACCTCATGGTTGCTGCCCAAGTCTCAGAAACTGTATTCACAGCAATACACATGAAACATCACTTTCTCTGGTATCACTGGTATGATACATCTTCAGACCTGTCTCTGAAAAATGAGATTAAACCCCATTCTAAATGCAAGTATGTGTAAGTGTACGGTCTTCTCTACTGGAACATTTGTAAACACCCACAGATCTAAATGGTGGATTTTGGAAATGTGAAATACAAAGCAGCACAAAGCAATGCACAATCCCACCTTATTCTGACAGCAGCGGCATATGGGCATTTACTGACATAAAAAAACCCCACTAACCAATGTGTCTGCTAATAACTAACTAATCTCATTTATCCTACCTTTTTGCTCTGCAAGTATTTTCTTCAGGATAAATCCTGTGTCAAAGCTGGCCGCCTCCAGATGCCATGGCCCCACTCCTGTCCCATCCACAGGTGGAAACACGGCTGAAAGTAGTTAGAAAATCTTAAAGCCTCATTCAGATTTTTTGCAGGGATCTGTGTCAGAGGGATGGATCTGGCCTCAGTGTGCTCCCTCCTCATTCACCCTTTAGATTAACTGCCTCTCATTGGCAATGTGACAAGACCATCCCACCACCACTACAGCATCATAAGATGGAGGTTTTGTAAGCACAATCCAGAAATAGGTGTGCAGAGATGGGCACACAGGCAATCACACACATACTGCTCTCTAAGGAGATCTCACACCATGAGCTTGCCATGGTTGGCTCAGAAAGAAGAGGAGGAGAAGCCATAGGGGTGAGATGAAAGCCAAGAGTTACAGCCACGGCCATTTGTATGGCAAACAACGCCCTTTCATCTTGAAAGGTGACGGAGGCACTTGTTAGACCCAGTGGGGCCAGGCAGCCACTGGAATCAGAGCCAATGACAGAAATGTGTGCAAATTAAAAATACTTTGAATCTCACTTCATTCCTAAGAACCTAAATTTTACCTTTCTCAGATTCTCACAAGAAAACATTCACCTCAATTTGCTTTGGAACATTAAGGTGAAGCCGAACAGTTTTCTCGTAAGTATGACATATTTCACAAGTGGGGAAGAAAGCTGTCCTTTGAGGTGTTGTAGGTTTACACACGCCTACCTGTCCTGGGTTCATAGTTCATATAACAGCAAAGGGGATCAGCATCAGACCCACCATCTTAGAGTAATTCCCTTTTTCTCCTTTTTTTCTTACACAAGTTAATGTGGAAAATACTGGCATGGCATAGGCCATCACCCCACTCTTTCTGCTTTTATACAGGGCCTTTTTATGCTGAAGTGGAAACAAACTCTGGACAAATGAAAATCCCGAAGATCCACAACCTGGGGCAGGATTAGACCACTGTTTAACAGGATATCACAGTACTAAGTATTTAACAGACAGTATTCAAAGTAAAACTGATTATATGAATCAATTTCACAAACTTTAGTAAAACTAAAGATACTTAATTTGATTCAGAACATCAATTCACATTATGACTTTTAGAAAAAAAAGAAAATGCAAAGAACTCACCAGATGCAGGAAGCTGAAAGCGTCTGTTGGAAATAGACGTTACGGAAGTCAACTATTCTAGACGAGATTGGGGAAGAAAAAAAAGAAGAGCAGCATTCTGTGTTCTTGACTTTTTCACATGGAGTTATTTTTTAGCATATTAGAACAATTATATTATTGAAAGAAAAAAAAAAACCAAACACAAAAATAAGAACCTCAAGAGGTAACCAGAGACCACTGCACATCCAGGCTAAATTAGTCCTGGCAACTGGGTCTAGCTCATCTGGAGGCAGCAGTGAGAGCAGACCCAGTTGCAGTGTGACGAGAAATAGCGGCGTGGTTTAGGGTAAGTCAGCTTCCTGGTGAGAGCTCCTCGGCTCTGCCTATGTGGGTTTTGTTGTGGGTTGGTAAATGAGTATATATGTCTTTCTCTCTTTGGTGACTATGGGAGCAGATGTAAAAACCTTGAAGGTGGGGGAGGGGGGCAAAGCCTCCAGGCTGCAGAAAGCTTTCTTTTTGCGCTCTGCTGCTTCTACAGCTGCCTCCTCTCTGCTACAGCGGCTATTGGCATAGCACAGCCCAGCAGTTCCTACACCTCCTGGGAGAAAAGGAGTAGATTGACAACTGCCCAGCAGTGCTACGTGTGATTCACATGCCGGTAGCATGAACAAGACAGGATATTTTTACGCAAACTAGAACGTGGCCCTCCTGCCTTTAAAAGAAGGGAGTATACATGTTTAGCTGACCTTGTACAAAACCCAAGACAGGCACTTTTGGGCTGATTCAATGTTGGTTTTTAGGGATTTGTCGAAATTCAGTGAGGATTCTCCAGTAGCGTTGGTTAGGATTGACCAGTATCAGCTTACTGGCATACTGTCCTTTCTTCTGCAAGCACAAGGAGGCGGAGCAGGAGGAGGGACCGCAACCGTGAAAACTCTCACCTTTCCCAGCAGAGACAACTTGAACTGGCCAGACTCTCAGCACTTCCAGCTTTTTTACCACAACACTGAAAACAAAACTCATATGATAGTTTCAGGATTTCAAGTGCCAGGTCTATGGTCTATACTCCAGGAACTGTGAGCACAAGAAATAGTCCAGCCTGGCTGATCAGGCAATCAGGCTGCAGGTAGAGCATTCCTGTTCCTTACTCCTGAAGCAGCCCAAGAGGCCTGACACAGCAGGAGAGCTGCCCAAGAGCTGAGCATGAAGGGCCTCAATGACCAGTGCAGTGGGCTGTCTGCTCCTCAGTCAGACACATGAGCGGTGCATTCCCCAGTAGCCTCAAAACCAGCCCCAGAGACAGAGAAATGGAACCCAAGTCCTTTTCAGAAAATATTTTGGGCTCAGTGAAGCCATTTCAGACTAGCCATGAAACACTGTGATCCAGATCTAAAGCCACGCATTTTGTGTTCCTTACAGGATGGAAACTCTCTGAAGACAGCTAACAAAATTTGTCCACTTTAACACTATGGCAGTATAACTGTGTTCCAAGATAAAGTAATACTGCTTCCAAGAATGATTAAAAGGATAAATTACAAAATAAAGCAAAAAGGAAATAAAAAGATAATTTATATGTATTCATCAACAACTTGGATGAGGGAATAGAGTGCACTGTCAGCAAGTTTGCTGGTGACACCAAACTGAGAGGAGTGGCTGACACACCAGAAGGCTGTGCTGCCATTCAGTGGGACCTAGACAGGCTGGAGAGTTGGGCGGGGAGAAATTTAATGAAATACAACAAGGGCAAGTGTAGAGTCTTGCATCTGGGCATCACAACCCCAACAACACAAGTTGTTGAC